>JABUQX010027029.1:0-25840 GCA_015478945.1 Trachelipus rathkii
AGAGAGAGAAGAGAAGATTCAATATTCAATTTCAATTAGCTTCTCACAAGATCTAGCATGGTTTAGATGGTTTATATTTCAAATAATTAAAAGTATTGACTTTCAAAATAAAATATAAGTAAATGTAATCAATCTTTAATAAAAGCCTATCTCTTCCATGCGGCGGTATTTTCCAAACACTTCCAAGATTTGTTTAGAGAGCATATGTGAACTTGAGGCCTCTCATAAGGCACAGTATCGATAATTATACCTTAAATTAAACTTTATAAGAATTTTTGGGGTAACGAGAATATTATACAATTCAACAGCATATGAGAGAGAGTTAGGCTTCGAACCAACTACTGTTCCCTATATGTTCTTCCAACTCAATTCGTTCGAAAATTATATACCTATTTAGGGGGCTCACTAGCTACAAACGAAGAACAGTGTGACTAAGGTCGGGTATATATAATCAAAACATTAGCGGTGAGGATCAATAAACTCGTAAGAAAAAAATAGGGCTCAACCAAAACGTTAAGTATTATATTCCTAATATTTCGTTAAATGATATATTCGCGTAGTGTAATTAGTTTCACCAGTGATCAGGGCCTAGGATAGGTGTGTATACATAGTACAACGATAAAAGCAAACATAACAAAAGGTCAGGTAGGTGCGAGTAGTAGTATCCGGGGTGTTTGATTGAAGTTGCAGGCAAGAAAAAGTTAGCGTGAAATTGCAAATCTTAGAAAATTCAAGAATCCATTTTCACAAATTAGGCTTGAGCAGGTTATGGCCATTATAAACCATTTTGTAGTGGCAGTTCTGGTGTAATTCCAAAACCGACAGGGCCACACTAAACAGCGATATGTCAAAGTGTGTGTAAGCAAGCGGTCGGAGACACGAAAATTCGCCTAAAAACGGGGAGTCATTGCTGTAGCCAGCGTAAGCAACAATTGACAAAAAAGAACGGTCTTTGTGATAAAATCAAAAAGGAAAACTTTTCCAACTTTGAAGTGATGAGTTTCGAAAAAATTGAAGCCATGTTCGTGGCCATGGTGTGCTGACGAAACGTAAGAAAATGAGTGAGGTAACGGGTCGTGTTGTGGGTGCAACCACATGGAGCGCAAAAGTCGAGAAAAAAATGCTTCACGCAAACGTAAGAATTTCGTGAATTTCGTTAAGGCTATGTTCCCGTGCTGTTGAAGGACACACGCCGAAAAGGTAATAACAAACAAGAGTGGCGGCGAAGGGTGTCCGGTTTTGGTTAATTGAAATTTCCAGTTTCAGTTAATAAGGTTTTAAAGTCTAATTTTCTCCAACGAAAACGTCCCGATCACATAATTTGAGCAATTATGGTAATATATAACCATTTGCAGGAATTTTTTAAGTTGTTTTTCTTTGTTTGATTCTCAAAACCACGTTTTTCTCCCATTTCAAAACACTGATTCCAATTTTGTAAAACAAAATAACTTTATTGAAATTGTGATAGTTTATACAACAAAATGTCGTGATAAAAACTGGTAAGGCAATCTTATCGAGCGTAGTAAAAATACAAAAACGATAAACTTTCTTAAAAAAAGCTCCTAACTTATCTATACTAATATAGCATGTAACTCTAAAGCAACTTAACTTAACCTATACCCAATACTATTTTACTTTGATTCGTAATATTTTTTTAAATGATCCATTATATATTTTAGTAACTGCGACACACTTTCTAGACTTAAATATATATATATATTATATATATAATATATACTATATATATATATATATAATATATAAATATATATATATATATATATAATATAATATATATATATAATATATATATATAAACTATATATAATATAATAATATATATAGATATATATATATATAATTAATATATAAAATATATATAATATATATAATATTTAGATTTTAAGTATTAAAGAATTTTTTACCATTTCCTTATAGTTAAAGGAAGTTCATTAGAAATTCGGTTGCCGCCGGATTTTTGTAGGGATCCTGCTAATTCCCGTCTGACCGGAACTGAAAATTGTCAGTTCCAGTACAACCCCTAATGTAAACACCCCAAAAAGGAACAGGCTCCGCCAGATACTAGTGAAAGCCTTAATGTTTTATCACAATTTGAGAATTTTGAATTTGAGTATTGAATGATAATATTACTTAATGGAGTAAGGTATATTATTATTATGCCATGTTTGAATAATAGCGTTTTCTATTTTGGTCTTCAGCTTGATTATTATTTTCAATTGCTTATAATTTTTATTTCTTTATATTTTAATAACTTGATAATTATTTTCGTACTTTGTAATTAGTTAATACATAAAAGCCTAGTCAACTAAACTTTGTAATATTTCCGGAAATGAAATTGAATATTTTGAATAAACATAAAAATAAAAATAGTTATTGAAAGTTAAATTATGCATTTATTATTCCTAAAGATACTATTTTTAATTATAAAAAAATATATATGCACAACCAAAATATTGAAATAATAACTAATGTTATGGTTTATCAGAATGCAATCTAGTTGCCTAGCATACACAAATGCTCACTTATACTTGTGTATTTATTGATATTAATTAAAGTATCAGTACCGGCACCTAAAAAAATAGATAAGAGTACAGTATCGTTATCGAGCCTCTTTTTCTGGTATCGGTACATCTCCAAAAATATATATATAATAGTTATAATATAAGTATATATATATATATTATAAGATATAATATATATATATTATATATCTATATTATATATATATATATATATGATAGTAATATATATAATAATATATATATATATATTATGAGGGGTGTACTGGAACTAAATTTCCATCCACCCAGAGCGGAAATCACAAAAAAATCTGGCCTTAACCAGAATTGTTATGAACTTTATTAACTATATAGAAATATAAAAAAATAATTCTATATAACGTTCAATATAAAACTTATATGTATAAGTATTAATATTATATAAATTTATATAATTATATATATAATATATAATATATATATATATAGATATATATATATATAATATATATATATATTATATATAGTATTATATATATATATATATATATATATATATATATAAATATAATTATTAAGTATATATATATAATATATATATTAGTGATGGACGATTAATCGTCATCGTCATCGGCCAAAATTTCATAATCAAATCGTCATCGGCATCGGCAAATTTCGCCGATAATTTTGCCGATTATTGTCATATAGAAATTTGAAATAATATTAAAACTCAATAATAATAATTATAATAAAATAATAATAAAATAATAATAAATATATAAATAATAAATATATAATATATTATATTATAATATATAATATATATATATAATATAATAATATATAATATATATATAATATATATATATATTAAGTATATATAGTATATAGTATATATATATATTAATAGTATATAATATATAAATATAATATTATATATAGTAATTAATATTATATAGGGATATATATAATTAATAATATATAATTATACGGCCTATATTATCCCATTTTGCTTAATGTATGAGTAACATTCCCGTGCCTAATAGGTTCGCCCTCCTGTTAGCCGTTGCATACCACACACACCCAGACAAACATATCATATATACATACCTATATCCACACCCCTCTTCTACAACATCTTACAAACATCCCTATCCCTTATATCATACGGGAAGGGAGAAAAAAAAATGTCCACATCGAGTCCTCTTCGTAAAGGCTACTAAGAGACGTGTAGTTAGGTTGGCGCTACTAACCCCATTATCTTTTTCCAAATGCTAATGCCATGCCCCGGTGAAGGTCGTGATCGTCAAGAAGCGCCCTTTCTATCCTTCGGCGAAAAAATGTATGAATCATATTGGTACATGAAATGTCAGAGAATAAATGTGGGAATAGGAAAAGGTGATGGATGTATTAGAAAGGGCAAATTGATTGGCTCGCTGTGACTGAAACAAAGATAAAAGGAAACGTGAAAATCGAGTTGTGGTATGAAAATTATTTGTATTGGCTGTGAAATTAATGAAGGGATAGAAGATTTGCAATTCTGATGAGGTGAATTTGTAGAGAGCCTATGTTAGATTTATGTTCGAGTACTAAATCTAAAGGTTTAAATTAAGTTTGAAAGGTCCAAAATTTGTGTTGTTGTGACTTGTGACATATGATCCATCTGAGGAAATGTGGAAGAAGTACGATTTTCTGGATAATTCTAGAATGTTTTGGAGGGGGTAATGGGAGATTCATTCATTATTTGCCACATATCTGCCAACAAAGATTTTTTTACAGTTGTCACCTTTGACCACCACTGACTAGGCAAGCCTTATTCAAGGAGGGGTGTATTACGCTAAAAAATTCACCCTCTAGCGCAAATTAACGGCATGATTAGCACGACCAAAGACTTAAAAGTGAGGAATTAGAATCAGAGGCAATACAGAAGATGGAAGAGAATTCCACAGAACAGAGGTGTGGAAAAAAAGGAATAGCACAGCGAACTAGCCTGGATTACCAATGTCAACACAATACTCTGCCCAGATACAGCACCCTTTGTGCTACGAAGGCGTCGTAAAAGGTTGTGTACTACAGTGATAAGTTACCTCGAGCACTTGCCGCTGCGGTTACTCTGATTATGATAGTATAGATAAAAGCACTTCAACATCACGTGAAAGAATAGAGTGTCAAGTGGAACTGAAAGTACAGAACATTTATAAGCCTTTTTGCCTGTGACTGACCCTGTCCAAAATCCTGTAAAACAGAGCCCCTCTCCCCAGATATAGAGCAGTACTCCATACAGGGCGGATGAGACCTTGTATAGGCTGAGCAACTGAAAAAAGAGGAAAGTTCTCAACCAGTCTAGGATCGAGTATGTCTTCCATTCTTTGAGGCCGCCCTAAGGCAATCCGTGTGTTGAGGTTCCAAAGAACATTTTTTTTGTTTCAGTAATTCCAAGGATATTTATATTGTCAACAGAGAGACGAGGAACCGTCGAAAGAGATAGGAAAGTTAATAGGTGTTTTTGAGAGGGAGATTTGTAAAAGTTGGATTTTAAAGTGTTAAATTTCATTAAGATATTATATGCAAATGCTGGAGATATTAAATCTTAAAGATTAAGACAAGAGGCAATAGAAGTAAAAGAGGAGTAAAAATGATACGATTAAAGAATGAAGGGTCGCATCACAGAATACATATAGTAGTTAGAAGAACAGCTAAGAAGGTATTTAATTAAACAGGACAGAAGGGCGGGAAATAAGATAGAACCCTGAAGAGCACCACTATTGACAGAAAAGAAGAAAAAATCGCCCCATCAACAACAGCCGATATTCGACGATTTGAAAAGAAAGCTGACCCTAAGTAACAAGAGAATAGAAACCAAAGGAAGGGAACTGGAGAGCATGTGACGCGTGCCATAATCGTAGATATCTTTTGGATATGCCAAGCACCAACCACAAGCAGTATGGCGGTATTTCTAAGGTGAAAAACCTTTTTCTGGGTGACAGGAACCTTTATCGTGAGTAAATTCGGCAACGAGACCGTAACTGGCGATCGGAATGAGTTCCAGATGATTTAAGAAAGTGAGTTGAGAAGGGTTTCATAGATCTAAATAGAATACCAAGTGAGAGCTATCAGGCGATAGTTAGAAGATCAAGCGGATTCCCTTTTCGGAATAGGGACATGTGAAGCTTCCAACCTGATTGAAAGTGCCTAGTATTTAGAGATATAGGAAAATATAGTTGAGCGAGGGCAGAAAGGTGTAGCCTTTTCAGTTGGCAAGATTAACAACACAATGAATCAGATCGAATAAGAGGAGGAAAGCAGATTTACAGAAGTTTGCTAGAGAGGAAAGATTTGTCAGTAGTAACCAAGGAGGTTAGCGCACTTTCCTTTGATTAAAGCCTCGCTTTGCTTTCGAAGCATGCCCTGTCAACGATTCTAGCCTAATGAAATTAGCTCTTGAGTGGATAGGAGAAAAGAGAACTTTTCCACCCCCGATAGGCAACTGTCCCTAGCCTGACATGCCAGAGAACAACCCACAAAAAAAAACTCTGTATTTATCAAAGGAAAAAGATTAGTTTTTAGAAGAATATGAGGAAAGAAAGATCTAGCTGAAGAAGGAATGAAACCCTGCTCATTCCCATCAACGATACAGCTCCCCCTTATCTTTTAAATCTTTACACATCATTAATCCTTACTGAGGTAGCCAATTTGCTATCATCTGCAAACATGGAAACCTTACATTTATCCCTGGTCAAAATATTTTATACATGTATGAGAATCAGGCCACTTACCTACAAAATCGTTACGAAACCACAAAATAGTTCCTCCTCATTGCATTAATAAATACTTTTTTCCATTTTTCATTGATTAACTTATTATTATATTTATATGTATATTATTATATTATTATTATTATTATTATAATTATTATTATATTATTGATTATTATTATATATTATTATTATAATTATTATTATATTATATTATATTATTATAAGAGATAATGTTAATGGAAAAGGATAAAAATAATTTCAGGAGTTGAACCCCGACCCCCCCCTGTCTACAGCCTTATTATATAGATAATTATATATATATAATAATATAAAAATAATATATAATATATAAATAATAATATATATATATAACTAATATAGATATATACTATAATATATATATATATATATATATATAATATAAATTAAAGAAGAAAAGAAAGAAATTTTTTAAAATAGTTTTTTTAATTAATCGTCATTGTCATCGTCATCGGCAAAAATTTGCTCTAATCGTTCATCCGCATCGTCATGCGTGCATCGGCAAATTTCATAATCGCTCCATCACTAATATACTATATATATTATACTATATTAATAATAATATACATTATATATATATATTCGTATATATATATTATATATAAATATATTATATATATATAATATATATAATATTATATAATAATAATTTATATATTATAAATATTAAAAATTTATTTTGAACTTTTTGTCAATAATAAGCTTACAAAATTGTTTAAAAATGCCATCATTGATAAAGATTTTTATTATTAAATATGTTACAAAATCTTTAATAGAGTTTAAAATATGCCACAAAAAATAAAAATAAAACTAGGTAGTTCACCAAAACATTTAATACAAACGTCAGCTTCAAAAACATATGGAAAATCATCACTGAAGGAAATAATATCTGGAAGTCAAAAAATTGGATAGTAAAAAGGAGAAATCCTGATTTTCCTAGAACCTGGACACCACCAAAAATAGCGAAAGATCGGAGAAGCCATGAAACAGAGAGTCTTAGAAAATTCTTATTTCATTTCAATGACCCCCAAATCACAAGCAATTCCTTCAGAAATAATAAATTTATCGCAATGAGTAACCAGCCTTTCACAATCACCTAAAAAGCAGGGACTCATAGAAAACTGTTTGCCTCATTTCAACCAAAATATCTTATATCTAGTAGAAAATATTTTTTGTAGAGAGATGATGTTTCCAACTTCATACAATAAATTGAGATCAGCAGTGTTCGAGAAGTTATTAGGCTGATCAGATATCATTTATACAGATAAATATGGATAGCTAAATATAAACGAGTCATTATTTCTTTAAACTACTCCCTGGCTGTACAAAGCCATAGTTGAAAGTTTTTGGACTAGCTGTATGTAATTCCATTGTAATATTATATTAAATTTTGGGATTTAAATTTGGAATAATGATTATCTATATCCATATTTTGAGATATTGAGTAAAAACTTTTATTTCAATAATACGTGGAGGTATTAATTACACTGTGTATTGTAATACTAAATCAAGGCTAACCATTATATTTTGTAAAAGATGGGCTATGGGTTGTGTAAAATTAAACCTTCCAGCAGATTTTTCAATATCAAGTAGCGTCGGGCGTACCAGCCCCCTTTAGAGAGAGTGATCGTCCACTCTAAATAAAAGATAATAAAAAAAAAATTTTTTTTTTCGCTCATTTAATAGCCACGCAGTATACTACAAGTTTATTTAGATCATCTTTTTAAAAGTTTTATATATTTATTAAAAAATGTTAGAAATTAGGGTACAAATGTCCTCAATAGAATTCCACTTTTGAAAAATGTGAGTTTTTTTACTTCATTATAAATGAAAAATTATGGATCAATTTAATTATTTTTTCAAGTGGATACAACTCGATATAGTAGCTTAAAACTGCAAAGTAATATTTTGATCCAAACCATTATATGGCAAAATTACGTGGCCCTTAAAATAAACCTTGTGGGGGGGTCCCCCGATTCCCCCCCCAAAAAAACCCCCCGGGCCCCTCCCCCCCCCCGTAATAAAATTGATGAAGGTGACTCGACCATCAATTGTTTTTCGTAATTTTTACGTATTTATTATTGATCATTTTATTACGTATAATTAATAAAATATAAAAAAAGTTACTTATATTAAATGAAATTTTTTTAAAAAAAGTGAAATTTTTAAATAAAAAAAACGATCTCAATAAAAGTGTCAAAATTTTCTGGCGGAGAGGGTGAATCGGATCACCTTTATTTATTCGTATTTATTTATCATATACTTTTAATATACAATTTTTAATATGATAATAATTATATATTTAAGTTAAAATAAAATATGAAATTGAATTTATACGTAAAAGACGAATTTAACAGATGGTCCGAGTCACCCCTCATGGTGGTCCGCTTCACCCCTCCACGTCAGGCTGACTCAGCTTTATTAAAACTTAATAAAACTTTTATTATTAGAAACATTATTATTTTTGTGTGCTTATGACCGACTAAAGGGCTTATTACAAAAAAAAAATTTTTTCAAAAAAGGCATTAGATGAGGCGGGTAACCAATTTATGCCTAGTGTCCTGAGTCACCTTCCACCCGACGCTACATTATAATGTCAGTTCCGGCCGGAACTGGAACCGGAAATAAAATTCAAATATATATAAATATATATATATATTATATATAATATAAGATATATAATATTATAATATAATATAATATTATATATATATATATATATATACTTAATATTAATATATTTATATAATTATATATTGAAGTGATCGCCCATGGCAAAATCGGTTTTAATGTTTGTAATGGGCAGGACGCGATCCTACTTTTTCATCTGAACTTTTTATATATCACAATTGATCTTGAAGAATGTTTTTCATTCTGACGCTAATGGATAAGTCCCCCCCCCCCCAAAAAAAAAAAAAAAAAAAAAAAAATTAATTCAAGATAGACACCTAAATCATCTCCATCCTTTTTAGACTAGTATTCTTTTTTCTTTCTTTTTTTTTTTTTTATTTTTTTTTTTTTAAACAGATGCTTCCCTTCATTTGGTTTGATTTTTGATTGTATCACATCCCCCAGGAAGCTTACTTAAATCCTTTGATGTTATTTCAGATCTCTTGGCAATGAAATAAACTTTGCTCTATCATAAAACATTAGAAATAAAGAATTAGATCAAAAGACATCTGTGAAGTGAGATTTTAGAGAAATAGAAAAGGAATCAATATTAGACAAAGAACTGGTCAATAATATTACATTAGAAATAAAGAATTAGATCAAAAGACATCTGTGAAGTGAGATTTTAGAGAAATAGAAAAGGAATCAATATTAGACAAAGAACTGGTCAATAATATTACATTAGAAATAAAGAATTAGATCAAAAGACATCTGTGAAGTGAGATTTTAGAGAAATAGAAAAGGAATCAATATTAGACAAAGAACTGGTCAATAATATTATAATGTCTAAAAATCTGATGATGGCTGAAAAGTCAAGTGCTCAAAACATAAAAGTTTGTTAATTTTTTTTCGTCATTTTATAAATTAGGAATGGATGATTTAGAGCATGGGTTCCCAACTTTTTATTTTTTTTTATTTTGCTTGTGTACCCCCTGAGTCCTAAATTTACATATGTGGACCACCTTATGCTTATAGGCCTATGTAATATTTCTGAATTAAATATAGCTATATTTATTTTTAGATTAGTAAATGCTATTAATCCAATGATTTAAAGAACAAACATTATTTTCTTTATTATTATTATTATTATTATTATTATTATCCTCCTCATGACTCACCATAGACTGGGGGCAGGGTACACTAATATGCACACAAAACAGAATAGTTAAGTAGTATAGCATGATCTAAGTCAACAAAGAAGGCTCCCCCTCCCCCCGCATCTCTAATACCCATAAGTGTGAGACCATTGCCAAAATCCACCCTGAAGCTTTATCCCCTGTGGCATATCATCAAGTGTCTGGGTTCATTCCTGGGACAGGCCCACCCAACCATACCCACTTCATGAAACATATTCCATCTATTGTGCAGCATTCTACTAACTTAGCTAAATTTACATTCCTTTTCTTCATATACTCCTGCTGGCTTAATCCACTTTTTCTATGGTCTCCCAGACAGTCGATTCCTAACACTCCTCTATACAACCGCTTAACCTATCAACTACCATTCTATCATCCATCTTTTCAAATTGACTAAACTACCTTAATAACCCCATCCATATGCAAATTAAATTAAGCAAGGAGATGTGGCACATCCCTACCTCACTTCCTATTAGTATTAAACCAATCACTTTCAACTCCATTTATTCTTACTAAATGCACTATCGTCATATATACTTAGTAGTATACATGAGAATACGAACCTATACTAGAAACCACAAACAAAAACTGATAAAAACAGAGAGACTTCAAAGGGTGCCGCCGACCGAGAAAAGGTCATGTGTTCCTATAGGCTATAGGCTATATCCTATAGGATATAGGCTATAGGTTATAGGATATAGGCTATAGGTTATATGATATAGGCTATATATTCTAGCTTCTACTCGCATTCAAATTTATAAATTTATTAAAATTAAAATAGTTTAAGAGGAATTATATATATATATATGTAGTAATAACATATATATATATATATATATATATATATATATATATATATATATATATATATATATATATATATATATATATAAATATATAATAATTATATAAATATAATATAAAATAATAATATATATATATATATATAAAGATATATATATATAATTTATATAAATATGTATATATATATATATATATATATATATATATAATATATAACAACATAATATATATATATATATATATATATATATATATATTTTTTATATATATATATATATATATATATATATATATATAACTAATAATATATATATATATATATATATATATAACCTTAACAACCAATATATATATCATTGATCTATGGTCTTCTGCCCTTAGGGACTATGGGGAGTCTTGTGTGGTACCGCTTGACATATCTAAGGCTTCTGACAGGGTATGACACGCATCGCTACTCTCTAAGCTACCTTCCTTTGGATTTCCTCCTTCTCTTTGCTTACTCTTGTCTAGTTTTCTTTCAGATCGTTCCATTTCAACTCTTGTTGATGGAGCAACCTCTTTCTCCTTTCTTGTTAATTGTGGTGTTCCTCAGGGTTCTGTTTTATCTCCACCTTTATTCCTACTTTTCTTTAACGGTCTTCTTAGCTGGACTTCTAACTTTGTTCACTCTTATGCTGCTGAGTCAACTCTCTATTCCTCTACTCATTTCAAATGTGCTCCCTTGTTTGTATCTTGAGTTGCCTCTCGTCTACAATTTTCAAATTCAATTCTTGCCGATGTGGTCGGAATTTCTCAGTGGGCTAACCGCATTCTTGTGAAATTCAACTCTTTAAAAACTCAACTTCTTCATATCTCCCTCTCTAAAACACCTCCCAACCTTCCTATCCCCTTCGACGGCTCTAATGTCTCACCTGTAAACAACATAAATATTCTTGGACTGAACATAAATAGTGAATTGTCTTGGAGACCTCATATCAAATCGGTTGCTAAAATGGTCTCTATGAAGCTGAGAATTCTGTTCAGATTGCGTGAATTTTTCTTCTGCTCAGTTACTCCAGTTATATAAGAGTCTTATTCGCCCCTGTATGGAATACTGTTATCACATTTGGGGTGGATCCGGTTCCACCCTCCTTTTGGATAGTGTTGAGGCTAAGGCTAAGAGACTAATAAACTGTCCAATACTTTCTAATTCCCTTGACCCTCTTTCTCTGCGAGTTGATATTGGTGCCCAATCTCTTTTATATAGGTATTACAACGGCAGGTGCTCGAGACAATTGATCTCCCACATTCCTCAACCACTGCGTCGCCCTCGTAAAACAAGAGGTGCCTTACTCTCACATGACTATTGTGTGAATATTGGATACTCAAGGTTTACTCATTGTGGTGCCTCCTTCTTTCCAGCCACATTTGTTTTGTTGAACTAATTGCCCTCATCCATTTTTCCTGCAGTATTCAATCTTCCTCTCTTTAAGTCTCGCGTCTACGCCCACCTGAGGGAATTGCATTAGACAAGGGACTGGGTGAATTTACTTTCCTTTATGTTTTTTTCTTTTCATTCTTTTTTGTATTTTTGTTTTGCCCCTCCTTTGGAAAAGGGCCCTGTGAAAGTAACATCGTATATATATATATATATATATATATATATATATATATATATATATATATATATATATATATATATATATATATATATATATATATATATATATATATATATATATATATATATATATATATATATATATATATATATATATATATATGATATATATATATATATATATATATATATATATAATAAATTACTGATTATTAGTGGTCGTCGTCCTATGCCGCCGAGGGTGAAAAGGTCACATGTTCCTATAGGCTATAGGCTATATCCTATAGGATATAGGCTATAGGTTATAGGATATAGGCTATAGGCTATATGATATAGGCTATATATTCTAGCTTCTAGCACGTGCCGACCTATATTGTAGAATACACCGGTCTTAGTGTCTATTCCTAGGTTATTGGACGGGGAGTCGATTGGTGTATATTAGAAGGTGCTAGGATGGTTCCTTCTATGAGTTATTACCCCCCCCTTTTCTAGCCTTTTCTAGCATGACATGTCCTACATCATAGAATACATCGCCACTGTTGAATCGATTCCTGTGGTTTACGACGGAATCGATTCATTCCTAACAAGAGTTAGTATTAGATATTACCCTACCCCCCTTTTCTAATGCACCTGTGCTAACATTTTTGTTTCTTGAGCTATGAAGCCGAGCTCGGTGTTGTCTAGTATGTTTTGAGGTATGCCGAGTCGATTGCCGCTATTACCGAGCGTGGCGTTTCAGCCGTTGCGTTTTTAGAACGCACCAACATGTGTTCGTAGATGTGCCCTTCGTCAAAAACCTATCATGACGGGTGTCAAACAGGGGTAGAATGTCTCAAAAATAAGATTCCCGTAGTTACTTTCCCGAACGCCAGAGTCCCCATGGCCCCAGCCGGGGGTCATTTATGGGTCAAGAAATGAGACAAAATGACATATCTTAGCAAAAGAGGTGTTAGAGTCATCGTATCTTCTTCAAACTTGGTATGTCTTCCTTATATGTTGCAACATTATTGTATCCAATGTTTCAAGTCGCTACGTCAAAGGGGGGTGTCGTCACACACTAAATTTAAAAATGGACTTGAAAGCTGAAATTTGGTGAGTGTATAGAAGAAAATAAATAGAATGGCTATGTTAAATTATTTGGCGAACCATATGGGGCCGGAGCTGATGGTTGTGGTGCCAGAATGGAATTCTGGCTCCAGCTACATATTAGAACTACATTTATGTTTTCAACGGTGTAGAATTCATTTTTGAGGGTTTCAGAACCCCAAAATGAGTTCGAGACCCCCTCTTGAAGGGGGGTCCCCCTGAAAAAAGAAGAAAAGCTTAGAAGAAGACGAAAGAAGATGGATGTAGGAAAAGAAGAAGAAGGAAAAAGAAGAAGGTCTCGCATGGCGGCTCAAATGCTTGATTGTATGTGTAGGTACCGACACCGGTGTGGAACCGGTGCGGTGCCGAATTAGTAAAAATGTACTTAACATCTTGATATTAGTGTACTTATATATGTTTTTAATAACATAGATCTCATTTTTGAGGTTCCCAAAACTCTCAAATGAGTCTGAGAACCCCTCTTCAGGGGTTTCTACTGAAAAAAAGAAGAAAAAGCGGTGAGGAAGATGCATTATGCTGAATCACGGTTTCAACTCTCTAAACGATCGCAGGGTTGGCAAGACCGAACGCGAGGTTGCCCCGCGCCCGCAGGCGCGCCCCGGCCCGGAAACGACGCGAGCGCCCGCAGGCGCAATATTACTGCGCGAACGCTAAATATATTTCGTAGTTGTAACGTTAATATACACTTTTTTTAATAAAGTGTTTACACCACTTTGTATTTTCTTTTCAAGTAATTCGTTTTCTGTACTATGAAACAGTTATTTTATTTTATACTTAAACTTTCTTAATTTTTATTTATACAAAACCCTTGTTCACTGTTAAATTTTTGTAATAAAAACATATTTTTTCTACCTTAAAGCTATAACTCAATAAGGCAGTAGCGCAAATAGCCCCAGAGGGCCCCCTCCCTTCACCCTGGCTATGCGCTATGTCTTTACTGCTTTATTGTCTTACTGTAGGGTTTTACTGTTTCAAGTCCTATCCGAAACACACATTCTGGTGGAAAAATAACTTCATTAAACTTTGGAAAAAATATATATATATAATTTATATATATATATATATATATATATATATATATATATATATATATATATATATATATATATATATATATATATATATATATATATATATATATATATATATATATAGAGAGAGAAGAGAGAGAGAGAGAGGAATGAAAAGTCTTTTTACTTATGATGAAAAAATTTTATTAAACAATTAGTATATTAGTAAAATTTACAAAATGCGTTTACATGTATAAATAAAACTTTCACCTCCAGCCGCAAACATCCTGATGGTCCCCATATGGAAATGTAACATATTCCCCCGATATCTCATTTCTTATAGTTGTTATTATATAAGTTATTAACCTCTTCTTTGAATGTTCATCAAGATCTTGATCGGTTAAAGCACGTATCTTAGAAGAAATTTTTAGATGGATAGGGAATGGTATCTTCATTTTAAATCGTTCCACATTGACTATAAATGTTTTAAACACATTGCTTGTTTCCATAATTTTCTCTATATGTCCATCTAATATAGGTATCATATTATTATACTTTAATGTTATATCGAAGTATGTAATCTCGTGTCCCTCTTTCTTAGCAGCTGATGCTCTTACTCTGTAACCATAGACATCATCAGATGCATATACAATGCGGATTTTTGATGGATCACGTGGAGTGTAAGGATGCCTAGTCGAAAAATCTGAATTATAATTGACACATGTATACCAGGTTTTTAAAATAAACCAGCACCTTTGAATATATGTTATAACTCCCATAGCTATACCTTTTTAAATGTATTACAAACACAGCTATGGTTACGATGGTTGGTTCTCAACTGAATATCATATTCACAGGTTTGTAACCAACAACCTTTAAATTCGTGACGTCATAAACATGAATTTTCCTGAAAACTTTATCTTTTCAGCTTTATATACAATGTGAAATTTTATGAATCATTAACTTTTACATTTCTGTATACATTTAACTCTGGAGATATATATATATATATATATATATATATATATATATATATATATATATATATATATATATATATATATATATATATATATATATATATATATATATATATATATACTTTTACAGATCTGTATACATTTAACTCTAGATATATATATATATATATATATAAGTTTAAAGGGTAGTAAAATCAAGTTATTTCATTTTAATGCATTTATTACATAATTAGAAACTATATAGTCATTTACATACAAATTTTTAGCATCAAATATATTTACAAATTCATTAAAACACATATTTTTTAAAAAACATATAATGAAATAAATACAATAAACTCCACATAAATTAGAGTATGATGGCTGAACAGGGTAAGACATAGTTTTTATATAATTTACATTATTATATTTAAAAAATGAAAGGATATATTGATTATTCAATATAAATTTTAAATCCAAAGAATCAATCAGATGAACAATGCCATTTTTATCCCTATAAACAGAAATCCAGTGTCCTCCTGTTGTAATGTGGCGATGTGAAGTGTTGAACACGAAACCGGTATCCTTCTCTAGTTTTACAGATCCTACTTCGTTAATAGCGAAGACTCCTATAAATCGAGGTTCGTTTTTAAACACAGTTTTTATTTCTTCTTCATTCATCTTTAATAATTCAAAATAACGTTGCGTACTCTGTCAATTTCAATGAGCTGAGGGTGTTCCAGATAAACCAGGACAGTGATTGGTGATTGTAGACTTCCACTAAAGGAGAGACTTAACCCTAATGTCCCCTTTCTTAAAATATTTAAATGATTAGCGTTACAAGCTGAAAGGTCAGCGGTGAGATCGTAAGCATATAAATTACTATTCTTAGCGTATTCTTCAAGATCTATCCCTGTCCCGCTGTCATTGCATGAAACAGTGTTAGCTATTAGATCGTAAAAAGGTCGTGAACATAGAGATTGCGATCCATTGTATAACATTTCATAGTCCCGCCCGTAAGGTTGACCGTTTACATGTAGACTGATACCTCTAAGTCCAAAAGGGGTGAATTTATAGGCTGATTTTTTATAATTCCCTGAGTATGCTTCATGTTCAACAATACCTATTATTACTTTCTGAGGCAGATTACCATTCACAATGTTGGGGATATTGATACTCGATAATCCCTGTGTAAAGTTAAACAACTTTGTTTCCACTCGTTTGATAGGATACTTTGCTGTAGTATTCAAGAGAGATTTTTCGATTTCCAAATGTCTCTGGGGTAGTAATTTCACTTTTCTAACATAGAGATAGGCTTCTAGCAACTTGTAAACAGGTTCAGGACATACAGCCGTAGCAGTAGGTTTACTTTTTATTTTAAGAGCGAATTTAGGATTTGAACGGGTTAAACGAATTCTAGTATCTACAGCTGGTAGAATAAGTCTTTCTTGAGAGAAGATGTCACCGTTTAAACGTCCGTAAAATTCATATGTGTTCCTTGTGGTTTTACCAGCTTTATCTATATGTGCAGCCTCATCTTTGAAACTATAAAAACCGCAAGACTGGAGATGAGACTGTTTAGCATCGTCAGAATAATTTAATAAATGTTCTATATAACTTCTATAAGGATAATTTGCAGCTGATGCACCTAATGAAGTTTCATTGAGATACACTTCAATCTGATTAAAACAGGTATACAGGAAATTGGATTCTGTGTATACTATGTGATCGTCAGATGATGGAAGGTCTGTACCATCGGGTTTTGTCAGTTTCGTCTTCAGATATAAAAACACGTTGGATGGATCTAAATACTGGTCCGAAGTACCTGGTATATTGAACTCTAGAGGGACATCGGTGTTGGTAATTGAATGTATGGGGTTGATGCTGATGAAATTGGTTTCAGTTACACTAATCTGGGTGGGGTTCATCGAGAAGAGATCCAGTTCACTCTTACAACAGTCTGGACTAGAAGGATGGAGGAAATGCATCTTGTATGTAGGGGTGCTGACCGTATAATGAACGGATCGAGGATTTAGTTTTTCTTATATTCGGTCACAGTATGATGATGATGATGATTATGTAAAAGATGCCAGTTAGTAATTAAATAGCAAATACATCATTGCATTTTTTCTTTTGAGGTCTTTTAGTCTTAACCTTTTTCTTAACGCATATTTTCATACGTTTTTTACCTTGACCCGTCATTTTGCGTCTTATTTTTCGCTTTACATCGTCCAGCATCTCATCTGACACGTCTGTAATTCGCCTTTTTAGGGACTCGCGAGGGTTAGCTCCTGATGCTATATCCTGTAACGTATGCATCCCTGTTCGTATAGCTTTTTTACCTATATATTCACCTCCTCTTCTAAATAGAGGCATTGCACTTCTCCATAATTTAGAGAAAAATCCACCCAGTCCATACCCTCTTTGTAATTTTGTTCCAACGAATACCCTATCGTTATACATTATTAACGGAGCTTCTATCAGGCACTATCTTTACACTGTGAGAGTAAGTTAATGAATGAATAAATATAACTAACTACATCACTTATATATAATCTTACACCTATCCTTATTTCTAGAAGGTTTTCTAACAGCATATATGGAAGATTTTCTACTCTGTTAAAAAAATAGTCCATCATGTTATAGTTAAAGTGTCTGTTTCTTTCTAATATGAACTTTACACAATAGTGTTCCGTCTGTGAATGGATACGGTCTACCTTCGACATCCTTTATATGCATTCTTACAGACCCTAAATGTGAACAACTGAGAGGTAAGTAATGAACATTAGGAAAAGATATAACCTTTCCCTTTTTAGGAAAATGAACCACCCTTAATAAGGGGGCTTTAGTATTCCCTACATACTGATGGTCAACTATATCTGTATAAACGTAAGCCATCCCTTGATCTTGTAACATCTCTGAAGGAATGCATATATAATTGAGAGATATGTCTGAGTCATTAAGACTGTTGTTTAGGGGAAGGTTCATTATTTCCACTATGTCTATTTAGAACAGTAGAATGTTCTACTACAGCTTTGTGTTCATATACACATTTCCGAAACCAGTCTGAACGTTTAAGGATAAACATTTCAGGGTCTCTCAAATTCATTCCAGTTATTGATCTTAAAGTGATTAATACCCTGTCTTCTCCAGGGTGGTTATTAATAATGTATATTAAATCTTTACATATCTTACTTACAGCAAACTGGGTGTTTAAATAGCTGTGGATGTCATGGATTGAACGGTAATATCCTCGTTTTAACACAAATTTTTCATAGAAATATTCCAAACCTTTAATTGTCACACGTTTTAAATCGGTTGTGTTTTTTATTTTTAATACAGATTTAACATAATCTGCAACTCTATACACCATTATCCAATGACGTGTCTGAGGGAGATTTTCAATATTTGCATCTAATATCATTTCGCACAGTCCTACCTCATAGAGATCTCTGTTAAGTTGGATAGGATTCATTAACTCGGTTGTAAAATCTGAGACTTTATTATCAGGATGTAGATCCAAAGATGCCGAAGATGGCAGAGTTAAATAGAAATGATCTACACTCTCCATGATTACGATGATTAATGATTAATGTTTCGTGATTTCACTAGCTTTTATATATGAATTAAACTTGTTAGGGTAGCCCACCCATTTCACCAGATACTGTTTATTTTTACCCCTACCTTTTGAACCTAATATTTTTTCTATTTTATACATATTACTCTCAGGATCGAATCGTATTTTCTGTATTTCTTGTTTATAAAATCCTCCTTTTATGACTTCTCCATCTAAATCTTTGAGGTAATATAATTTCAACCCCTCATTAGGAAATTCTTTTATACTATCTATCTTAAAAACTTCTCTAGACCACCCCGCTTCATATCCTTTTCTAAACCTGTCATCAGCTCTAGACACTCTTACATATTCATTCACGTTTATACAGGATTTATCTTTAATTTTTACATCTCTTGGGTTTTGTTGGATCACCGATGGTGTCTTCAGCATTTCTAAAGGAGTTGTCTTTATAGTTCTATGAAAAGATCTATTGTAAGAATAAGCTAGGTCATCGAGTATGTCAATATACTTAAAAGTGTTCATCTTAGTAAAGTATCTATGCATTCGTTCTTTAATCGTACGTTGAACTCTTTCTACAATAGCAGCTTTATTTATAGAAAATATGTTAAAATATACTATATCGTATTCAGTAATAATTTCCTGAAACTCTCTACCTAGAAATTCGCTACCCCTATCCGTACAAATCAGTTTTGGATATCTATCATCATCCCTTATAATTTCTCTCACTGCAGCCGCCACTGTATCTGATTTTTTATCTTTTAAAGCTTTTAACCATAAGTATCTAGAGTATACGTCAATAGTAAAAAGTATATATTGAAACCCTTCATTATAAGAACTGTATTTAATCATTTCCGTTAAATCTAATTGCCAAACATTATCGAGGTGATGGGCTATGGTTGTTCGGGTAGGGAATTTTCGACGGACAGGTTTATGTAAAGTAAAAGCATCTTCACCCTCTAAATATTCTTTCAACTCTTTTTTCTCAGTGTTTGGAAACTTTGCAGCGAATCTAGTAAACCCTCCGAAACTATTTGGTTCTCTCAAGTTGAAGTAATACTTATCAACCTTCGCCTTCGCTTCCATGTTGAATACTGACACAAGTTAAAACATATATATATATATATATATATATATATATATATATATATATATATATATATATATATATATATATATATATATATATATATATATATATATATATATATATATATATATTACTAAAGTAAAATTTGTAATGAAAATACTTATTTTTATTTAATCATAGACATTTCAACTAAATAAACAGCATATATATATATATATATATATATATATATATATATATATATATATATATATATATATATATATATATATATATATATATATATATATATATATATATATATATATATATATATATATATATATATATATATATATATATATATATATATATATATATTTTTAAATCTAATAAATATATATATATATATATGTTGATATATACACAAGTTAAAACATATATATATATATGATAATACAAATTACGAATTAATCCATTGAGGTTTACTGTATGGGATTTTTCTTATTCTTCCTCTGGTAACACGCTTAAATTTATCTGAAGCGTAAGAGGTACCTGACGGACTTGTATCTGGTCTAGGCATCTTGGGGATATTATCCAAGTCTGCTAATCTTTGTGTATTTAAGATTAAAGTTCGGGGGAAGTTAATAGTCTGAAGTTCTTGTTTGATGGTAGGCCATCCTGCAACAGCACCTTTCTTCCAATCACGTGAGAGATCTGCTATCAAGTCAACAATATTTGATCCTTTGACAATTTCATTATCGATAATGATTTGTCCTAATTCATTCCATGATAATTGATCTTTTAAAATATTATATAAAGCTAGTCCAGCTTTGCGACCTCTATTTGGTAAGCTCTCCTCCAGGATATTTTTAAAAGGATCTTCGTTTTTCACAGCAGGTATTACCTCCGCAGGTGTTGTTGAATCATTCGAGATTGACTTACTTAATGAGGCATATAGATGTAAGTTTTTAAGATCTATTAATTTCTGTATGGCTTCTTGATATAAGGCACGTTTTTCATGAATGTTGATGTCTGAATTTAATATCCTAAGCACTTCTTTCTCGTAATTATTTATCTGTTCAACTTTGGGATCATGTAAACTTTGGGGTATAGGTTGCAGATATGGTCCTGAATCATTCTGGATATGAGGACTCTGGTGTTGTAAGTGTTGATGAATTGCTGGAGAAGGTAACCCCTGTAAGGGTTGTTGTATAGGCTGTACTGTCTGAGGCTGTGTTAGAGATGACTGATTGGCTGTATGTTGATCAGTAGTATTATTATACTTCATTTTCTCATACTCATTATATGGTAATACAGCCACCTTCTTCATTATTCTGATATCCACTTAGTTATTAAAGGAGCTATGACGGAAAAAAGTAACGGTAGGAACACTCCACCTCCTTTCTGCAGTAACTTCTTTTTACTTTTCAGATTTTTTATATTTAGAGAGAGTTTTTTAATAATGCTTCTATGACGGCGAAGCTTCACCTTCTGAGGTTTGTTTAAAGGAACATTTCCTTTTATAAGATTTAAGCAGACTTCACATACACACTTGATGAATTTTTCATCATTACAGATTAGTTTACGTTTTCCAGCTGTTTTCAATTTTTTAATTTTTTTATAAGAGGTAAATATTTAACAACTAGGGTACTCATTATTCAGGTATGAATACAGTTTCAATTTCGAATGGTAAAATGTTAGTACGGAGCAAAACTCTATACGTGTTTTTAGGATGAAGTTCACACATTAAATAACCGTATGGAACAGATGTAACTTCTTTATATACCTTTAAGAAGTCTTTACGCTGTGATGGAAACATTTGAGAGGCTAATACATTGATCTGATTCATGTCTCTTCTCTGACCAAAGAGTAGTAGATATTGGGTGTTTAAAGATATATCTCTCATATACTTATTCTGATAAAAAATGTTCTGGGTGATGAAAAATACAGAGATGTTTAAATGATGGGAAAATACAGTAAACGTTTCAGCTATTTCTTCATTTAACTTATGCATTAAATCATCTAATACAATGATTTTATGACCATTCACATTATCCAACGATTTGATGTCATAGATTCCTTCATGAAACTGAATTACATCTTTATATTCTGCAAATTTTTCCTGATAAACACTGTAACACCATATTATTTTTACTGGTTCTTGTTCAAAAATTTCCATCTCTCTTAATATGTTTAATAACAGAAAGGTTTTCCCGCATCCTGTAGGGCCTGATACAAGACAAGTAGCAGGACTACGGAACATAAATTTACACACGTCCATACTCTTCAAATACTCGATGTTTAATATAAAATCGTCTTTATTGAAATATATATATATATATATATATATATATATATATATATATATATATATATAACTATATATATATATATATATATCATATATATATATATATATATATATATATATATATATATATATATATATAAAACTGCTAAATATATATATATATATATATATATATATATATATATATATATATATATATATATATATATATATATATATATATATATATATATATATATATATATATATATATATATATATATATATATATATTATATAAATATATATATATATAACATATATATATATATATATATATATATATATATATATATATATATATATATTCCAAAGTTTAATGAAGTTATTTTTCCACCAGAATGTGTGTTTCGGATAGGACTTGAAACAGTAAAACCCTACAGTAAGACAATAAAGCAGTAAAGACATAGCGCATAGCCAGGGTGAAGGGAGGGGCCCTCTGGGGCTATTTGCGCTACTGCCTTATTGAGTTATAGCTTTAAGGTAGAAAAAATATGTTTTTATTACAAAAATTTAACAGTGAACAAGGGTTTTGTATAAATAAAAATTAAGAAAGTTTAAGTATAAAATAAAATAACTGTTTCATAGTACAGAAAACGGATTACTTGAAAAGAAAATACAAAGTAATGTAAACATTTTTATTAAAAAAAAAAAAGTGTATATTAACGTTACAACTACGAAATATATTTAGCGTTCGCGCAGTAATATTGCGCCTGCGGGCGCTCGCGTCGTTTCCGGGCCGGGGGCGCGCCTGCGGGCGCGGGGCAACCTCGCGTTCGGTCTTGCCAACCCTGCGATCGTTTAGAGAGTTGAAACCGTGATTCAGCATAATGCATCTTCCTCACCGCTTTTTCTTCTTTTTTCAGTAGAAACCCCTGAAGAGGGGTTCTCAGACTCATTTGAGAGTTTTGGGAACCTCAAAAATGAGATCTATGTTATTAAAAACATATATAAGTACACTAATATCAGAATGTTAAGTACATTTTTACTAATTCGGCACCGCACCGGTTCCACACCGGTGTCGGTACCTACACATACAATCAAGCATTTGAGCCGCCATGCGAGACCTTCTTCTTTTTCCTTCTTCTTCTTTTCCTACATCCATCTTCTTTCGTCTTCTTCTAAGCTTTTCTTCTTTTTTCAGGGGGACCCCCCTTCAAGAGGGGGTCTCGAACTCATTTTGGGGTTCTGAAACCCTCAAAAATGAATTCTACACCGTTGAAAACATAAATGTAGACACCTCATTTGTTCTAATATGTAGCTGGAGCCAGAATTCCATTCTGGCACCGCAACCACCAGCTCCGGCTCCGGCCCCATATGGTTCGCCAAATAATTTAACATAGCCATTCTATTTCATTTATTCTCTTCTATACACTCACCAAATTTCAGCTTTCTAAGTCCATTTTTATTTAAGGGGGTGGGGCCCCCAACCCCTTTGACGTAGCGGCTTGAAACATTGGATGCAACAATGTTGCAACATATAAGGAAGACATACCAAGTTTGAAGAAGATACGATGACTCTAACACCTCTTTTGCTAAGATATGTCATTTTGTCTCATTTCTTGACCCATAAATGACCCCCGGCTGGGGCCATGGGGACTCTGGCGTTCGGGAAAGTAACTACGGGAATCTTATTTTTGAGACATTCTACCCCTGTTTGACACCCGTCATGATAGGTTTTTGACGAAGGGTACGCCATCTACGAAAAACGCATGTTGGTGCGTTCTAAAAACGCAACGGCTGAAACGCCACGCTCGGCAATAGCGGCAATCGACTCGGCATACCTCAAAACATACTAGACAACACCGAGCTCGGCTTCATAGCTCAAGAAACAAAAATGTTAGCACAGGTGCATTAGAAAAGGGGGGTAGGGTAATATCTAATACTAACTCTTGTTAGGAATGAATCGATTCCGTCGTAAACCACAGGAATCGATTCAGCAGTACCGATTATGTATTTTAGAAAATGTCATGCTAGAAAAGGCTAGAAAAGGGGGGTGGGGTAATAACTCATAGAAGGAAGCATCCTAGCACCTTCTAATATACACCAATCGACTCCCCGTACCCAATAACCTAGGAATAGACACTAAGACCGGTGTATTCTACAATATAGGTCGGCACGTGCTAGAAGCTAGAATATATAGCCTATATCATATAGCCTATAGCCTATATCCTATAACCTATAGCCTATATCCTATAGAATATAGCCTATAGCCTATAGGAACACATGACCTTTTCTCGGTCGGCGGCACCCTTTGAAGTCTCTCTGTTCTCCGTCTTGTTATCAGTTTTGCGGTTTGTGGTTAGATAAGAAGGTCCATATTTATGTCACTACCATGATTTAATTCCCTTCAGAAGCTACCACTAACACCTGCCACAGAGCTTCAATACCCTATCATACGCCTGTTGCATATCCATAAAACCTAAATACAATTTATTCTTCTCACTCATCTCAATCATTTTTTTTTCAATGTAAAGATTTGATCCCCACATCCTCTACCACTTCAGTACCTTGTTCTTCACCAATGTCTTTCTATCACTCGATGTACTCTCTTTCAACTTATATAAGGGTACTATTACTGCTCTCTTTCAATCTCTCAGAACTATACCTTCCATAAATGCTTTGTTACACAGCTTCCAAATCATTAATCACCATCTCTCCTCTAGTAATCACATGTATTCCTGCAGATTTACCATTCTTCAATTTTCTCTCTCTACCCATCACCCCCTCCTTACTAATGACCTCATCTCCAAAATACCTATTCCTTCTTGCACCATCAAACCCACATACATTAACTATCACATCCTCATTACTGCCAGTGTTATGCAGATTTTCGAAGTGTTCCCTCACTCTCTTTGCATCCATTTCATCATGAAAGCACCATCCTTTATTATTCTCTCTCATTCTTAACCTTTCTGCTTCCTTCCAGAAGGTTTCCTATTCTCTTGTAAAGTCCCAGTATCATCCTTCTTCCAAGCTGTTCATTTACCTCATTTTCCTCCTATGTCTTCTTTTTTTCCTCCTTATATAATTCCAAACATCTTTCTTTTGAGACCTCATCATTTGCTTTTAGCACATATGACTCCTCCTCTCTTTTTACTTTTAACTGTTTGCATCACCTCTTCATTCCACCATTCACTGTTGAGATTCTTACTTCCAACTTTAGCACATCCACATACTTGTGCTCCAGATTTGTTCAGTTTCATCTTGTTCATATTCAACTGATTTATTTACAAGCGCTC
>JABUQX010027030.1:0-27119 GCA_015478945.1 Trachelipus rathkii
GCTCGAACCTCGTCTATGTATTATTCATCAGGTGTTGCACACTCTGGTATTACATCTTTGGGTACCATGCTAACCAATACCCAGTCGCCTTACCCATAGAGCGTGTTGACAAGGTATTCCTACATGCTAATCCAGCATCACCAATTGGGAGTTCCATATTAACGCCCACTAAGTCTGTTCAAGCAACCGGCTTTTCCCAAGGGAGTAATTTCCGAAATTTGAAATTATTTGCAAACATCTTAAAACAAGAATGTGGAAGGAATCTTATATCCAGATTTCATCACTTCTTTGAATGAGAAAAGTTCCTTAGGTGCTTTTAAGGTGGCATTAACTGATAAGGTCAAAGGATCACTTGTTGCAGAATTTTGCATATCATCTGGATCAGACAGCGAGGCTAGAAAATGACGTTTCTCGAGAGATATTAACATACGTATTTAAAATTTCACCAGATTTAGAAGATTTTCTCGCCCAATTGAAAAACTTTCCTGCAACCGGAGGAGAAGAAAACCATTTTCGACTTATGGTAATGTTAGACTTTTTAGAATATAGAAGGGAGAGAGATTCAATCTTCATCTGATTTCGTGGTTATGAATTTATAACAGAATCGAGCCTATGGAAAGTATCAGAGCCGCACTATTCACGATCTGGAATGATAAAAGCAATATTTAATTCGCTGCAGATAAACCTCTTTGGTTTTGAGGAGAATATAATTCTCTTATACATATTCTGTTTAATGAGAGGGAGTACTGATTGGGAGGAATTATTAAAAGAAAGTTTTTTCTCTTCACAACAGACTGCTTCGACTAAGCTAGATATAGAGTTTAAAATGTAACATTGGATTATGAAAAGTTGTCATCACTCTCTCTTTCGTGCTATTTGGAGCTCTTGTATATTAGAAAGTATGACCAAAATAATAGATTTCAGGGCCACAGATATGTGCCGCACTTGTCAAAGGTGTTTTACTTAAAGAGGATGGAAAGTAAAACAGAGGTTTGGAGTTACATATAAATTAACTGTCACAGGAACAATAGGTGGAAGCCATTTTCATAAGCCAAGAGTATGAGGATAAGGGAACGGGAGGAGGTGGGGACCCATTTACACTCTCCTCATAAAAGGATATTGGTAAGAGAAGAGGTAAAATCCGAAAGTAAATTACTTCTACAAAAGTAGATGAAGAACGGAAAATCAAGTGTTATTGTTCCACTTCTAACTGGGGGCCATTTTTAATTTTGCTGTTCCGTATATAAAATTAATCTTTTCTTTTCAAATACTTTCTTCTCATTTGAGCTAGATATTCTTGGGACCACTCTTCACCAAGGCTTTTTCGCCGTTGTAAGCAGCAGCATTCTTGCCTGGAAATCTGTCGAGCTTAATCATAAACAGGGGCTAACGGCAGGCTGGCTTTGTAGATGGGTTTCCACCTTATGTGAGACTCTACACCCCCCCGAAACTAGTGTATGCTAAGGGGTGTAAGACCCTTCATAATAGCAGATGACGGATATGGTAATGAAGGGTTTGAAAGCTAAGAGGCCAGATCTCACCTATAGACTCGGATAGGATTCGAGCCTACGGACCTTCCCAAAAGAAACGAAGGGTCAGTACCCCTCGATGGGTAAAATGAATAAGAAATAACTACAAGAGTGTAATGTGACCAGAAAGTACACCTCGCAAGATTTTAGTAAGACGAAGAAGAATAGAGATAGATCTTTTAGAAGAAGCGAGATAGGATGCCATTTTAGAAGAAGCTAGATAGCAACGTTGCCATTTAGAAGAAGACAGGAGAGAGAACGTTGGCATTGTAGTAAGGAGAGGAGCCAAAAGTCAGAAATTTAGGAAGAAGAGAAAGAGATGGGCAATTAGAAAAGAGAGAGAAGAAGTCGTAAAACCATCTTTCAAATTAGGAAGACACTTTTACGCGAATGTCCATTTGGCCCCTACCGTGAGTAGTATGGAGGCCAAAGCATGCGTGCTCGTTGATACAGGATCATCGGTCAGTCTCATTACGCCCAGGCGGCGGCTAAAGGAGCTGGAGATTGAGGGAAATTTCAAAGTACCCCTCCAAAAGACCGATTTGATAGCGATCTGGTGGTGCAAGGGGTCGACAATAACCCAACTAAGTTAAGAGGGGAGGAGAAGTACAGTTGTATCTTCGCATGCATGAGAGACGTTACCTTACCTCACTACTTTTCAAGTAAGCGATAAAATGAAAGATGCGTGGATTGGGAGATTATTCTATTAGGATGGAGCAATATATTCGCTCCCTCACTCTGGTGCCATTAATCTGGAGAGGCCTTTTCTTTTCCTAAAACCAGATTGCTTAATAAAGCTGAGGGAAGAGAACATAGACATGTCCAATCCATTTGACCCTTATCAAGGAATTTTCATATTTTGAGGTTTTTATTAGGCAGGTTCTGATTGGAGTCTTGAACTGTATTAGAGACCCTCAGTTGTGTGTGGACCATAGACATATCCGTTCTCCTTATTTAGTCACGAGTACCTAAGAGAAAGAAAGTTAACCGAACTTCTAAGATTAATTCCGCACCTGGCGTGGATAAGCATTTTCCTACATCTGGGAGGCCCATCCGTCAGGTACGAGGTTCCTCCGGCATCCGGCGTGGAACAAGATATTTCTGGTGCCTTCGTGATCGGACGACCTGCGCACTGTCGAGTAACTGACGCCCGCATCCCATCTGGACTAGCATGTTCCACCGAGAAGGAGACCGTCAGTTTTTGAAGATCCCAGAAGTGGAGGGACAGCCTTATCAATAAACCTTTCTGAATTACTCGCATAGGCAACTCGACCTGCGCCATATGAAAGAAATGAGGGAGAAAGTCGCCCTCTTGAACGAAAGCAAGCTCAACATTGGAACAGAGCGAGATGAGATAGGAACAGGGTGGGAAGTGGTGCACACTCTACCCCTCACTTCATCACGCACTGATCTCAGAGGAGCAAGCCCAACTCAAGCACAACCCTTCAGGATACAAAGAAAGTTCGAGTCCAATTATTATAATCACTTGCATCTTTTACCGAGTCCCCGAACCATGAACGAAGATGGTCCATCTTTGGTGTGCTCGATTGAGCAGAATAATATAAGATTTGGTTTAAGCAGGTGGATGGTAGGTTGGTGACTTGGTTAGGAGGCACTATATCTACCGCGATTCAAGGTCTCAAGTGATCATCTGAGGAGCTGTAGGTCACGGTAAACTCAAGACGATTATGGTTTCTTGATGGGCTGGAGGCGAAAAGTTGTATCAATGGGACCATTGACCCATTCTTTTAACATGGGACACCTTGGAGCTTAGCTAGATGACGAGGTTCTCAGTCCTGTGAGGGATAATACAGTTATCCTCAGCTACATAAATCTGAGTACCCAACAGGTCCATTTGAGAAAAGACTGCACGTATAGGAGAAGGCGCTTATCGATTATTAGCGAACAAGGAGTTGAATTAACACAGATAATTAAAGGACATTCCAGAGCAATAGTTTCTGCTAATGTACGGGCATGTTCCATAAAGGTCTTATCGAAGACGAACTAAAGAGCGGAAAGTGGTAACAAATGGTAAATTATCGAATGAGAAGATGTCAAGAAGATGATGCCGAAAATTGTGTGCTCGAGAGCCAGAGTTATTGGGAAGATTTACTTAAAATTTACTAAATGGAGTAACCATATGTGCCTCGGCACTGTGCTATGATTGGGATTTTTTCATAGTCGCTATGCGTGTCCGGATTCAACAGTTTTCGAGATTGAAGTTATCGTTTACCTCGTTACGTTATAACACCCTACAGGTTTATTTTTCAGTAAAACAATATTACCAGATTTACAATTACTTATGCATCGTTATCTGCAAGATATAGATGATAATATTCATATCCAGATGAACATCACTAAAATATAGTGGTATATAAAGGCATGCTATCATAATGCCTCTCTAGACTTCCCCCTGCTATGATCGTTTGCAAAGAAGATACAGCTTTCGAAATACTCGCATATTGCATCGATTTATCGATATCTTACTTCTTTTTAGCATTCATAGGACGTCTTTCCCCGCTGCTTCAATTGAGGAAATTATTCATCAATTACCTCATAAGGTGGACACACGGTATATACTCCAGTATATGATTTATTGGAAACGCTCCTTATAACACGCCCCTTGAAATAGAATAGAGGAGAAACAGAAAGTTGAATGGCAATTTAGGACAGAAAAGGCCTCTTTTTAGCCTCACTCGCTCATCACATTTGGTATAGTCTCACCAAAACGCACCAATCTTCTAACTAAATTTGCTAGACATGGTCGTCGCCTTAAGCCATCTCCTAGGACCCAATCGCCCAAGTCTATCTCGATGACGTACTGGTCCTGGGCAAAGATGTCCCTCAGCACTTTGAAAATCTAAGAAAAGTCTTCACAGCTTTTAGAGAAAATAAGTTGATAAATAAATTGACGAACAATGTAACTTCTACATAACTCAGTTTTGTATTTAGGGTTTAAGATATGGGTAGAGATGGAATTAGTTCAGACCCTGGTAAAATGTGGAAACTAGAAAAGTTATTTTCCTCCTGACCGTTAACAAGTGAAGGAACACAGAAGTTTATTAGGTTCTTCTGCATCTTTTCCCGCTTTTTTAATAAATTGAGATTTCGCAGTAGTTAGCACAACCTTTATATAACGATCTGATAATCGAATAAAAATGTTCTTTTGTGTGGACGGCAAAAGCAACAACAGCGCTTTTTGGAACTTTAAAACAAGATAAGCTGTGTGGTGCAAGACCACAGCTAAACTTTCTCCTAATATACTCAACAGGAATTCTTTCGTGAATACAAGATGCCTGTGATTACGGAATAGGAGGGGGAGTGTTGTACCAATTGACAGATGATGGGAAAGAGAAACCTCTTTCCTTTTGTTTCACGTGTGCTCAGAGGAAGTGAGAGGAATTATGATACGATTAGAGAAGGAATGATTTGCGTAGTGATTTTTTGTCTTGCCAGAAGTTTAAAAACTTACCGTGTTCGGTTTATTAAAGGGTGACCATTTCACAGATAACCAACCCTCATATGTTTCATACAATCTTTATTCGTATATAACCCAACAAACTGGCCTGCTTGCTAATGGAATTTTATTTGTTTAACTAGTTTTCTTTCCCCCACCATGATGTTAATACATAAAAAGAAAGCTACAATGGTCGCACGCGGATTTGTCCATGAATTAAGTACATAACCGGCTCACCACATGTAGTTATTTTTATTCACCGAAGTGTTGGATAAAGAACAGGTAAATTACCGCCGAACATGATTTTGTTCTAAGCGAGAAAATTTTCCATAAGAGAGTTGCTCAAGAAAAATTGCCCTAGAGTTGGCAAATTATAGTAAAAATGGGCGAAGGAGAACCAGAAATAATTTCCACACATAATCATTCAACAGGTATTCTGTACTACGTACAACACAAACTAAAACCATATTTGATTATATACAAGTTCCCTGGTACTAGTATTGATCTACTCCGTTATTGGACCACTGCACGCTTACGCTGGGCAGCGGCATCGGAGGGCAGCAAAGAACAGAAAGAGGGTGGAAGAAAAGTATGTTTTCCCCCTCCTACCAAAGCTTGTGAAAGAGTATTGTAGTCAATGTATGTGTGTCGTGTGCACGACAAAGGTCCCGAAAGCGCAACAGCAGAGATTAACAGATGGCCCCTGCCATATACACCGTTTTCACGCGTTCATTCATGTTGACAGCATTGGAAAATTACCTGTTTGCACCGAGTCAGGAGCCAATACATCTTAGTGTTTCGCGATGTTTTAACGCGTTAATACGTCGATTTAGTAACCGTCTTGTAAAACTTCAGGAACGAGTCAAGAATTTGCGCAGAGCCGTGCTTGCCAGGAGAGGAAGTGATTGGTCAGAACTACGCGCTCCTGCCAACTTCCTCCGTGTCCGATAACGTGCACTTGAAATCTATCAAGCCAAGGTTATTTAAGGACTTATGTTAAGCATTGCGATTGAGAACATAAAAAGGTAGAGATTTTGTCCTACAAAACCCCTCCCAGAACGGTGTTGTAAGAGAGCGATAAATGCAGATATTGAAATCTTTTCTTTGAACGACATCTAAAACGTGAAAGAAAATCATCACGAGACGGGATAATACCTTAGTTTTGCCCAAAATCGCTATCAATTCCCGCGTATAATCGATCTATAGGGTCTTCTCCCCACTTTCTTTTGCATGGTTACGTAAAAAGAGTCCCGTATGAGATGCCGGACTATGTATCACCGTTTGTAAATAAGACAGAGAAAATGAGATTCATCTCAGATGGAAGTAGACACGATAGTAGAAAGGATCGATTATATAAGAGATTTGGCAAGAGAGAAGCTAGAAGCGGAAACCACAAAGACTTTGGAGCAACAGCATAAGAAGGCCAAGCAACGAAAGTTCAAAATAGGAGATTACGTCTACATTAGGGCTGTCAAAAAGCCTCATCAAAGTGGAGTTATGTTTCCAAGTTTGAAGGGCCATACATTGTCCGATGTTTAAGAGGATCAAAAACAAATTAATGGTAATCTGTTTAAGAACAGGCCGAACAATTCCCCGCCAAATGTGGAAACGCTAAGTGTGAATTCCCCTGCCAGAAAAGATCCACCGATCACAGTTTTGACTTTATGAACGATGAAGTATGGAATCCCCAAGCAGTAGAAGAAATGTTAAGCTCCAAAGAAGAAAAAAGGGAAAGAATTGAAGAAAGACAACCAAGAAGTGACCCAAGAGTCCCTTCCGAGAGGAAAGACGATGAAGCAGAAGAGTTAGAAGAAGACGACGATGTGGAGGATCTACCTCCTCCGACAGATAGAGAGTCTTCCCGATATTCTTTCCAAATTCCCGTAACGCCACAAATTCCCGTAACGCCACAAATTCCCATAACGCCACAAATTCAGTCCGGACACAGCTATTTCCCAACTTCACTTCCACAACCAACTCAGCTGAAATACAACTCTTACTCGATTCCCCCACCTCAGCCGACGCAGAGCGGAAACAACTCTTGGAGTCAACCGGGCCCTGTGCAACAAACAACCCCGGTGGAAACCGTAAGAGACAAGAACCTCGTGGAGGAAAAAAGGTATAGTGATGAGATTGTGGAAAAAAGAAGATACAGTGATGTAGTTGCAGGAAGAGCACGTCCAGACAGTGATTTTGCATGTTCCACACCCAAAGTTGACTTCCCAAGAACTCCTTCCAACCCTTCGGTTCGGAGAAAAGAATTTAGACCATCTTTATCCCCAATTCAGCAAGAGATTTCTACAAGTGAACCTGTTCAAGAGATTCTTCAGGAGCCATCCGCATCTGAAGGCGAAGTATATGGAGCCTATGGTGGATCTCCCCCAAGGGCTCATTCCCCAGAGAAATCTCCCGTCACCCCTAAAAAAGATGGCCAGCATCCCATTCCCACTGTTGTAGAATCACCCCCCATGGAATTCGTCAGAGATGACAGGAAAAAGGATCCATCCTACAGACCACACAATTTGTTTACTGGTCCCAGAGATTCTACACCCATGGTTACGAGAAGTCAAACGAGGATGAAGGAACAGGCTCTACAACAACAGACAGAGGTAAAAGACAACACAGAGACTACAGAGAAGACTCTTGTCCGACCTCCGCCTGTCAAATTGGACTTGAATACAACAGTCAGAGGAAATCAGACTTACTATTTGCCTCCTGGCTACTAATTCATTCCCAATTTTTTGTATATATTTTAGAATATTCTTAAAGTTAAGGAAAAAATCCTTTAGTTTTTTAAGAATGAAGATACTCTTTTTAGTTTTACGAGAAATCATTAGTGGGATTGAGCGAAAAACTTTAAGATTGGATTATGGTTTAAGCCAGATCGTTATTAGTTATACAGTTTATTAACGTTACTCAGTTTTAAAGATGACGTGCCTGGATTAATATGTTCGCCAAGAACCTAATTTTAGAAATTTAGACTTAGATTTGATAAATTTTAGAATTAGTAATTTAATCCAATAGTTTATAGGTCTAATAGTTAGTTTTACTCCATTTTTACGGTTAAAGAAACATTAAAAAAACTGTTTCACTCTCAAAACAAGGGGGGACAGCAAATTTTTGATATAAAAAATTAATATAAAATTAAAAACTCAAAAAAACTTTTCTATAAGAAAACAATAAAAAAAATAAGTAAAAATTAAGAAATAATATTTTAGTATATTGAAATAATAATTAAATAAGAAGAGAAACCAAGTATTCATTAGTATATAATAGTTAAGTCTAATCGCAAGAATTATTTAGTTAAGTCTAAACTCCTTACATTTAGATGTTAATTTCAACTACCAATTCCGTAATTTAAGAACTTTTAGTTTAGAAACGCAAATGCTTTAACTAACCAATTAAGTTTTAAATAATTCAATTTGCAATTAACTTAAAGGAACCTTTTTCTTCTTTATTACGTTAGATACAAAGAAAGTATAAAGTATTACAACGCAACTTAAAATATTTCAGAAATTGAATTTCGGAAAACAGATCTTTGTTTGCTACTTGATCATCCAATCAAACTCTTGTCAAGCAATCTCATAAATGAAAGGATAGAAAGCAAAGATTCTACTGGTTTAGGTTCTGTAATCGTACTGGAGAAGTGAACTTCATTGAAGGAAATTACCTCGATACTAATTATCTTCTTTAAGAAGGCCCTCCAGATCATACAAAGAAAACATTGCAAGACACTAATCTGGTGAATCAACGTCAAAGAATCATTTTTACCATCGTTCGAGTCAAGACCATGTTTCTAAATGTTTCAACACATCAACGGGCTCACCAATGGGATATTCAAGTCTATAATCTGATTCTGAGTGTTCTTCTGCAGGTAGTATAAGTGGTTAGCATCTCAGATCATACTTTATTTAACTGAACGGAATGTCGAGTGATAAACTACCGACTTGTTGACTTCTCCAGCAAGATTCAATAGAGAGATATCGAGCTCTCGCTTTCGAGTTTGGAGGAGACGTTAACCTACCTTAATTATTCTTTGTGTTTTTAAGGTACGGACGTTGCGACAGATGAAGACTTAGGGTGTAAATAACTTCCCGCGTTTCTGAAACACCAAGAAATTATTTCAAATCTTATGGTTAATTATGCCGGTCTAAAGGATTTTTCTTCCAAATTAATTGATACTTGATATTTAACAAACAGATTAATAGGCAAATAACTTAACATTCTCGTACATTCAATGAGCTTTAGGGATAGCTTACAGAATTAATAGAGTTTTCAAACTACAGTACTACATTTGTACTGCATTTATATTTATTATACATCAGATTTGGTTACAGTATTTCCGAGAATATATTATTAAATATTGTTTAATTGAACACATATCTAGTTAACATTCAACATATCAATCCAAATCCACCAATTGTGATAAAATTCACTCCACTCGCCATAAAACAACAGATAAAACAAATTCGCCAAACTTTTGTTCCCCATCTTCCTATTACCTTTTGTACTAGAAATGAACAAAGAAACTAAACTACACATCAGTCAGTGATCGCTCGGTACACGAAACAAGCGATTATACAATTACCAAACTTGCTTAGAGGCTACTTCTCTCGGACTATCCAATCTGACGCCATGGCCCTATGAACTAATCACTTTCACTTTAATCCCTTTTATCTCAATAGAGAAATTTGTCTCATACAAACTCATATCTTTTCCTACCCACCTTCCTTTAAAATAAATGCACTAGTTTTCGAGTTCATGTACAACGACCCAAATAACTACTTCTTTGTGAATTACGGTTAACGTATATTTTACTGGATTTACTTACTTTTTTTATCGCTTAGTTTAAAGAATCAAGCACTCGATTCTATTTGGTGGTGAGATATTTAGCGATCTTTAAACTAGCATGTTTGCTCGTATTCTCAGTCTCATTTGGGTGGCCTTCTTTTTTTTTTGCTTGAACAGTGGTAATCCTTAGCCCCTTAGGTTTAGGCGTAGACCTTTAAATCTCTTATTATTTTCCAATTTTAGAATTTCATGTTACACTACTGCCATTCTATTTTTCTTTAGATATTACAGTCACTGTTATACCTTATACTGGGTGCACTTTATAGGACATATCTTCACTTCTATTTTCTTTTTCAGGTAAATATAACTAGGGCTTCGTGTGGCATGGTGAGTAGGACCTCAACTTCTATTAACATGCATGTCTAACTGACTATGTCTTTACTTAATCCGCTCATCCGGGCCTGGAATGGCCTTCATCTCTTCTAAGTATTACAGTATTAAGAATCCTAAATCACCTTAGGGAAGATTATTTACCTCTTCAATCCTTAATTTACGTCTTACTCTGATCGCGGTTTTATTTCAACTTCTTATCTCTACCGTTTGCTTTACGCTAAACATTTTTCTGGGGCTGCTTCTTTGTTTCCCAAGTTTCAAACCTTAAAAAAAGAGATTCACTGGAATCAAAGACTGGACTCAATTAAACCAATCAATGTCTACTCTTTCATACCAAAGGTCACTCACTATCTTAACAAACAGCCAAACTCTACCAATAGCTCACTCATTTTCTCTATTATACAGTCAACTCTAAATTGCTTGCCTTGCTTTTCATTTCTTCGAAAGCTCCCTCACTTTCTTAATCATTATCAGCACTCAGCCATAAGGTATACACAGACACCAAACTGATATGACATTCTCATATTCAAGGCCATTCCCACTATCCACAGTTCGAAATACAATTACACTGAAAATTACACCTTTAAAACAACCTGGGTTCAGAATAAGAATCTCGACCCAGTTCCCCAGGCTCCTGTCTCAAACCTTAGCCTGTCTTTACTTTCATGCTTCCTATTCTGAGATCCTAAAAATTCTCGAGCTTATTACTGATTCTTTTCTGAAATAACCAAGTGACGTATTCTAATATTGTTAAACTCAATCTTGACGTTTTAAAGATTCTCTCTGAGGGACGGAAGACATTTTATACGTACTTGACTTCTGCAGATACATTTTTAATTCATAATGCATAATACCATATTTTGGCTTAAGCATATATAGTCATTTCACGAAACATTACAAATGCTTTAACCAATTCGTCAATTCTTTCAAGTCTTCCATTAAAATTGCTTTCGCATTGCAAAACAACGCAGTTACTTACAAGACCGACCTATTGTATCTGAAGACGGGCGCTGGCCGCTTCCTTTCAGTTACAAGAAGCCCGCCTTAGTTCCCCGTGACTAGTCAAGCTATTGAGACGTTTTGGTGCCTGTAAAGTATATAGTGCTACTAAAACCCTCATGGAATATAAATCTCAAATATATATATTATGCTTAAACTATTATTGATACTAAAACCAGCATTGTTTCTGAGTTAGGTGGAGGGGGTTATATGGTATCATTACTTAGAAGATACACGAATACAAGTAATACAAAACAAGTTAGTTAAAAACCTATACATTAAACTTTTTTCTTCCTGCATAACTCGAAAATTTTACCAAAAGCATAGTATATTGAGAGTCAGAGAAATCTATAAATTAAGAATGACTAAAATCATTTATGGGACTTTAAACTATGGCTATTTTCCAGAAATTAGACCGCTCTTATGTAATTATGTTTCCACGCGATCTGTGAAGAATCCTAACGATTTTCAGGTTTCTTATCCTAGGCTTAATGCTACGAGACTAATCTTTTTGTATACTGGATTTTCAGTTTGGAATTCTGCCATTAGAAGCGAGAAAGGTTCCATATACATTGGAACAAAAGCAAGTGAACCAATTGTACAATTGGTAAAGGCGATCAGCATGAAGACATAACGCTAACTGTGAAACTATCACAAGATCAGAAGTTGAACTTTATGTTTTCGACATTACCTTCTCTAAACTAAATGTTAATTTTACATTAACACTAATTGACCAGGTGCTGTTAGACGGCCGGTCTGCGTTGCCATTTATACATAGTAAAAGCTCTATTCATCCTTTCGCTATCTTAACTTTACAACTCAGGACAAGTTTCCCTCATGTTATTATGTAGACTAGCATCCTTTTCCATCTGACGTATAAAACTTGAGCTCGTGTTATACTTTACGGTCCATTTATCACATATTCAATTTCCGAGTCAAGTTGTGCACACATTTGCAAGCTATAAAGTCCCGAGAATAAACCTTGTATATATATTCATAGCAAGATCGTAGAGAACTTAGAATCAATCTTAATATTTTGACAAATCAATCCACTTCTTTTTTATATAACAAACGTGAACATATCTTTATTAACAGCCTTCTTTTTCTAAGTGAAATACATGGCTATATAGTGATTCAGGACGAACGAATTTTAGGAATGTTTGTCAGTATTTGCCAATGCTGATTTTACACGCTATTTAATTTTAAGTAAATTAGGTATAATTTAGATTAATGAAGAGTTAGCTTAAATTTCATAGGTTCCTACTACTAAATGATTCAATCTTGCAATATTATTCCTTTTTATTTTGTTTTGATATATTTAATACATTTTTATTTATGAATTTCCAAATTTATATTTTTATTTACAATTTTAAATGTTATTTACAAGCTTAATTATCCTTTTGAAAGTTTTTTTTCTTTTAACAAATTTTTTAATATCACAAAATTTGTCTTTGAATGTATTTATATTTTATTTTGAACTATTTTTAAAGAAGGTAAACTTAACATAAGTCCTAAAGGGAGCATTTTACCTCGGTAACAAATATTCTTGTTTTTTCTATTATTTTATTCTCCTTACATTGTACCTTTAATATATATACGAATTTACTCTTATAACTGTAGGAATTTTTTTTATAGGATTCATAAACATAATATTTCCATTTAGTACATAAATTTTTTTTTCTTTGTTTTTTTCTTAAAGTAGAAATTTAGTCTCAAAATTGGCCTTTCATGTTGGAATCAGATGTCAAACTGTTAGGTATAAATAAAAATTATCTAAATTATAATATATAAGCACAACCCAAACATAACTTCTCACCTGTCTAAGTGATCCTACATTAAGAGAATCCTCATCTGAAACTTATCTGATACCTATTCGTAATCTATCTGAATCAATAACAGTCCAACTTTTTTTTCTAAAATTGTCATGTTTTACATACCCCTAAAGCAGTAAATCACTAAATCAAACCACCATCTCACCCTCCACCCATCTATTAATCTATTGATATCTATTGATTCAGTTATACAATCTATTGATGTCATTGATTAAGTCAAATTTTTTACTAAAATTTTCAATGTTATACTACCTAAAGCAGTAAATCAGTAAATTCAAGCCACCCCCAACCTACCCTCCTGTCCAATCATGATCTCTTGATCTATTGATCTATTGATCTATCCCCTTTTTACGGTCAAATTTTTACTAAAATTCTCATGTTTTATGTATTTTTACATACCTCTAAAGCAGTAAATCAGTAAATCAAACGCATACTAATCCCTTATCCCAACCTAACCTCCTGTCCAATCATGATCTTTTGATCTAGCTATTGATTATTGATCTATTGATCTACAAATTCAAGTGACCTATTGATTAAGGTCAATTTTTTACTAAAAAATTTCATGTTTTACATACCCTATTTTCTGAAGCAGATAGAATTCTCAGTAATATTCATACCGAGATCAACTAACTCATACACACAACACTCACTAACCTACGTCTTTCTCCATCTCTGTGATCTATTGATCTATATTTTAGGTAGATTTAGTTGGTCAAATTTTTATAAAAATTTTCAATCGTCTCTATATCGCATATCATATGCCTAAACGTAAAGCAGTAAATATCAGTAAAAATCAAGCCATCCAACGTTTTAACCTAACCCTTCCTGTCCTAAATTCATAAGCGTATCATATCTCGAATGCTTATATAGAGCATAAGCCTACTTGATGCTAAACTTAGAGATACTAAATATATTGATCTAAGGTCAAATTTATATATATTATACATAAACATAATACATTTAATTACATACCCTAAAAGCAGTAATCAGTAAACCTAAACTACCTTACATCTATACGAATCTCCTGATCTCAATAGATCAAACGGTAATCAGTACCCTCCCCTGTTATTTGAGATCTATTGATTAAGGTCAACTTTTTTACTAAAAATTGTAAACGTTTTTTACATACACCCTAAAAGGCAGTAAACTTCACTATACACTACACAACCACTTAGCTGCCAAGTGTCCTCCTACATGACCATACCTGTGAACCTCAAGTTTAATCATATTGAGTTAACCGGTACAAATAATTTTAACTAAAATTGAGTACGAGGACGTGTTTACTATAACCACAACTCAGTAACCAATCAGTAAATTTAATAAACAATAACCACCATTTCCAAACGAGCACTCCAATGCTACTCAACATACGCGCACCTCATGACCATTCAAAATCCTGTTGTATCTATATGATCTATTGAAAACACTAATATCGATTCAAGTCACATTCTGAAGCTATCTATATATAGATATAAACATAAATATATAATCAATGATTCACATTATAATACACTCAAATAAATCTATAAGCATAATCTATATGTTGACGCTGAACAAAGTTCTCTTTAAATAATTATAAGATTATTCTAGCATCAATCTGAACTAAAGAAAAAATAAATGTAAGCAACAACAAACCTAACACACCTTAAGCACGAATAAACCTTTTTAACGTTAACAAAGTTCACACTTAACAACAGTAAGTAACGAATTTAACTATAAAGACAATTGCTAACCAAAGCGCAACGCTTAAATTCACACTTTTATTAACTAAACATATTCATCTGATATTTTTTTACAATACATAGTTAAAACATTCCTAACAAAATATTTACCTACAACGTGGTGTGAGTGTATAATTTATAATCATAACAGATCAAATGAGTATAACCTCTAAAAACGAGAAAACCAAAGGATATTCACATTAATAAAGATTACTTAGAATCATTATCTGAACTAAGAAAATAATGTAAACAAAAACAAACCTAACAGCACCTTAAGCACGAATAAACCTTTAACAAACGTTAACAAAGTTCCCACTTAACAACAGTAAGTAACTAACAAAACATACCAAGACGCAACCTATTCACAGTTTTTATCTAACATACTTTTTCTAACATATCACTCAAAATATTTTACAATTTTAAACATCAGTAAACAATTATAACAAAAATTTACCACACTGTGTGTAACTCTAAATCAACCAAATACAGAATTACAATGAGTATATTATTCTTCTAACGTTATAACAAACACATATTTCACAACATTAATAAAGATTATTAGCATCATAATGAACTAAAACATAATTGAGTACAACGACACACAAATAGAAACATTATCTCCTTTATATCATGAAAACTAGCAGTTCACACATTAACAAAGTGGCGACACACTCCATTAACAACAGTAAGACATAAACAAATCAAATGCATAACAAAGATCGTCTCATTGAAATAAACTAACTCTACCGTTCACCAACTATATTTCTAACATAATCACTGATATTATTTACAATACATAGTAACATTTAAACAACAATTTACCACAAACTGTGTGTAATTATCATATCAGAATCAATGAGTATACTCTAAACGTAACAAAGTTTTCACATCAATAGCGCAAACATAGCATCAAATGAACTATGAAAATAATGTACAACAGACAAACCTGACATACCTTTCACCAGAAATAAGCAGTCAACATTAACAAAGTTCTAACACCTTAACCACGCGATAATAAAAGTACTAATCATTGGAGTCACATGATTATATAACAAGTCAGAGCGTGAGATCTTATCAATTATTTCAAACATATCTCTCACCACGATAACATGTTAATCTTACAATTGACATAAAATCGAGCGAGATGGATATTTAACAAACCACATTTATATACAATAACCATGTTCTACATTTATCATTCCAGACCAACGAATAACTGTAAACATAAAAAAGTTCTTTATATCGAACCATCCCAATTAACACTCAATACATAAAGAATAAGAATTTCTTTTGAATAAAATGTAGTAAATTGTAATAGTTCTCGAATGTGGTTAAAGGCAGTAAATCGTAAATCAGTTAAACAAACCGCCATCCCCTCCCCACCGCCTCCCCCCATGACCTTTAATCTATTGATCTACTTGCTTCTAAATGTCCATAGCATTTCGACGTATGCATTTCGACTAAACATAACCACAAAAGATAATTTTTTATAATACTAACCATCGAATATATGCTAACGTAAACAAAGTTTTTTTACATTAAATAAACTAAAATAACATTACCAAAACTAAGAATAATAATGTACACCAAGACAAACCCTCAACATACGCCATCCTAAAAGCGATATCAAACACTATATATCATATACTAACATTAAACACTTCCACACTTAATTAACTTTAAGAACGATCTCGCATACCCACTATTGTAGCAAAACGTAACCTATTGCGCATACTTTTTTCAAGCATATCTTCCAAAACGTCATTAATCAGTGTTAATCTTTATACATTAATCCAATCGTATATATTTTTAACACGAAAAATTAGGCAATTACAACAATATAAAAACTAAGTTTTTTATATACTGTGCTGAGTCCTCAAGTCAGTCATATGACGCGATCAAATGATTATAATGCTAACATGGCTTACGCGCAAAATCTCGAAATTATTTACATGCAACTTCGTAATATTTAACAAAATTCATCATAACCTCGTCTAAATATCATAAACAACCCAAAGTTTTCTAAACGCATCATTTGCAAAGAACAGCTAACCGCAAAGTACCTTTTATACTCGCAAAACATAACAATAAATAACAAGATAGAACTACAAATACGTCTCGAGTATTAGTATCACATTTAGAGATGACTAATGAGATCAAACGTACACAAAAAGACCATAAATTCTCAGAGCAAACCTAACATTACTCAATCAAAATCTTAACCTAGGCCTCACGCTTCTAAACACATCACTCTCACATCCAGTTAACACAGTAATCCCTATTCTTAAGAAGATATCTCATACTAAGATTTCTCTAACAAATCAGTGTTATTTTCAAATTGTCATAGCAATATTTAACATAACGCACCTAACTTTACCGAAATAAGCAGTTTCATTCATACCCAGAGCTATATCAATAACAGCAAACCACTAGAAATATTGTCCTCAAGACACAATCCCAGGGGGATGCGCCCTTTAAAGGTGTGAATCTGCGAGGTAAAATGGGATCACACACCGAAGGAGGGTGTTAAGCGAGCATATACCCGCTATCTCCGAAAGCGAGGAGTAGAGTCATGCTCAGACAAGTCCTTTCGAGCTTGCCGAGGTACCCAAAGCCCCGCCTTTCACGCCCTTCGGGGTGATTCTCCCCTATCGCAGCGAATTCACACCACTTTTAAGGGGTCAGCATGCCCTCTGAGTGCAAGTTTCTCTTAGAGACAGGCAAAAGTGTTTGCTTTAGATACTCTTGGTTAATGAAAACTGCTTATTCGTAAGTTAGGTGCGTTAAAAATTTAAAATTTAATTGTCTCATGACAATGTGAAAATAAACAACTGACTTTTGTTAGAGAGCTGATGATTTTTGAGTAAGAAATTTAAACTAGTGCTTCAACTGACTGATTAATTCGTGTATAGAAGCGATAATATGAGTCGATAGGTTACAGATTTAAATATGTGAGTACTGTTAGGTTTGCCCGAGAATTTGCTAATGCCTACGTTTATTCATAGTTCAAATGCTATAGTTATATTCCAAGCGCTATCAGAGAACGAGTGATACTTTTTTAAACTGTTATGTTTTGGTTAAAACTTTGCTGTCTTTGCAATTATTGTTGGGGATTAATGATATTTAGACGAGGTTATTGATGAATTTTTGTAAATATTACGAAGTTGATGTAAAATTTCGGTGCGTTAGCATTCATATTCATTGTCCTGTATGCTGATTGACAGGAGGTAATGCTAAATTTGTTTAAATATTACGATGTTAATGTAAAATTAACCACTGATATGTAGAGATATGCTTGAAAAAAGTGGGAAATAGTTACTTTTTGTATACGAGTGGTTTAGGTACTTACTCTAACTGTTTGTTAAATCGTAGAAGTTTGTTAAATTGAAGTAAGTTTTACTTATGTGAAATATGGTATGTTAGGTTTGTCGTTTGTATACATGTGATCATTACTTTAAGTCAGGGATTATTGAGATAAACTTTCATGTAAACAAAATTTGTTCGTTAATGCATAAGTGCTCTATGGCTTACGCTATATAAAAAAACATTATTTTTGTGTTATGTTTAGTCGAAATGATACTCGAAATATGCCATGAATCAATAGATCATAGATTAAAGGTTGATTAAAGGTTGATATATTGACGGAGTTTTTTAACTGGATTATGATTACTGCTTTTAAAAATCAGTAAACTATTACAATTTACTACATATTTTATTCAAAAAACTTATTTTTATGTTATGCTTTGGATAAAACTTTTTATGTTTACAGTATTCGTTGGTTTGTAATGATAAATAGACATGGTTATGATAAATTTTTGTTAAATAACATTTGTTCAATGTAAGATTACCATTGTTTATGATTAAGAGATCTGTTTGAAAAAGATTAAGGAATATTACGGAGTTTACGTTATTTGCATACCATATGTTAGTTACCTTTACTGGTTGCTTAAAGTGGATACTTCTATGTTAATTGTTTTGAAAACTCGCTTTATTAGGTGAGATAGGTATGCGAGTGTGTGTCGTGTGAGTAGAGTGAGAGCGTACAGCAAGCTCCAGATTCATGTTTGATGCAGATGTTAATACTTTAATGATTTGATGTGTGAAAATCTTTTACGGGTAAGATGATACTCATGACCTACTGTAATAGATAATTACACACAGTTTGTGGTAAAATATTTTGTTAAATGTTAACTATTAATTGTAAATATATCAGTGAATTTATATGAATAAGGTATGCGTCTGGTATACTTTGACTATTAGTTACTCTTACTTGGTTGTTAAGGACGGGTGCACTTTGTTAAGTGTTGAGCTGCTGTTATTCATGTTTAAAGGTGTTGTTCAGGTGTTGTCGTTGCCTAACAATATATTATATTTCTTAGTATGAATGATTGACTAAGTAATCTTTATTAATGTGAAAACTTGTTACGTGTAGGCCAGTTACTACTGAGTGACTATAACGTGGATAAATTATTTCAATAACACTATAGCTTTGTGAGTAGAATTTTGTTAAATTTACTATTAATTGTAAAAATATCAGTGATATGTTACAAAAAAGTGTGAATACGTTGCGTCTTTGTATGCTTTGTTAGTACTTACTGTTGTTAATGGATGTGAAGACTTTTAGAGTATACGTTAATTCATATTACAGTTAAGGGTAATGTTGGTCATAGGTTTTTTTTGCTATCACTCATACTAATTACTTAGGTTCCAGTGATGATTGCTATACGTGAGGATAACTCAAACTTCTAATAAGTTGGAATAAAACTTTTGTTACGTTAGAGTATATCTCATTTGATCTCGTATGAATAATCCTCACAACACAGTTTTTGTGGTAAATGTGTGTTTCCGTTAAATGTATACTATGTAATGTGAGAGATAAAATTATTCAGTGATATGTTAGAAAAAGTGGGTAGAATATGGTTGCGACCTATCTTTAGTAAGGTCTTTGGTTAGTGTGAGCGTGAGCGTGTGTTAAGTGTGGAAACTTTGTTAACGTTTACAGTTTATTCGTGCTTAAGTGTGTTAGGTTTGTTTTTGTACATTATTTTCTTAGTTCAGAATGATGCTAAGTAATCTTTATTACTGTTAAAACTTTGTTACGTCAATCATATATTGGAATATACGAAAAATGAAACATTGAGATTTTGATTGTTATGTTTCTCAATAACTTAACAAAATGATACTCGGGAAAGAAAATAGTGAACTAATTGAATCAATAGAATGAATAGATCAATAAATCAATAAACCAAGTGGTAGAGGGTGCTTCGATGCTGCTGGATGGTGTTTGATTTACTGATTATACTGATTTTAGGGTATGTAAAACGTTACAATTTAGTACAAAATTTTGACTCTCACACTCCAACTAGAGAGTAACGAAAACTAGATCAGCAGAGAGATGGGTAACAGGAGGAGGTGGATAGTGGTTTTTTATCAGTCGATCTTACTTGCAATTTAGGGGTAAGTGGATAAATGAAACTTTACAATTTTAGTAAAAAATTGACTTCCAAGAGTCAGAGGTGTGATCGGAATCTAGATCAACAAGCACTGGACAGGAGGATGACAAGGAAGGTAGATGGAAGGTGTTTGATTTACTGAATTTTACTGCTTTCAGGGCATAATGAACCGCATTCTTATTAAAAATTTGACCTTAATCAATAGATCAATAGATCAATAGATCAATAGATCAATAGAATCAATAGATCACTCCGCATTGGAAAAAGGGGACTGCAGGGATGGGATGGTTGATTTACTGATTTACTGCTTTATAGTACATAATGTTAATGAACGAAAGTAATTTTTGTAAGTAAAAATTTGACCTAAATGCCTCAGCACCGATAAGGCGCTAATAAGGATCCAACTAGATCTATAAACTCCACGACCTCAATTAGATCATGATGTGACAGAGGGTGTGAGGAGGTGGGGATTTGAGCTTGATATTTCACCTGACTTTACTGCGTTTAAGGAGGTATAAAGTATAAACATGAAAAAATTTTATGTTAATATTTTATATTTTGACTCTATCTCACTTTTTTTCTCAATTATTGTATTTTCATACTTTTTTTTAGTATCTATATAAAGATACATATATGTATATCAATAGATCATGTTGTATTCATGTTGATTTGTGGTGTGATGAGTTGTGAGGTGTTTTTTGTGAGTTTAGTGATCTTACTCTTTTCTTGTATAGGTATGTAAGAGACAGTGAATCAATAAATTTAGTAAAAAATTCTGACCTTAAATAAGCATAGATACAAAATATGACTTAAGTCTGTAGATCTATAGATCAATAGATCACCAACTGCGGAACAGGAGGGAATGGTTAGAGGTTGGCTTGATTTCGAGGTGATTCTTTACTGACTTAAAGGGTATGTGTCTAAAAACTGTTATTATACTTAGTTTTACGCGTTTATATGAGGGGACTGCGCGAGTGAAAAACGTATAAAAAAACATTTATACAAAACAAAAAGTTTAAGAAATAAAACAAAATAATAAAATAGAAAAAATAAAAAAAAACATAAAAATGGTGATGAATGTGGAAATAAAGTGAGAGTAAAATTAAAAAAAATTTTAAAAAGTTAAAATAACAAAAATTAAACAAAGTTTAATAGATGTAAATAAACTAAGAGAAAATAAAAAAAGATTTAGAAAATCTTAATTTAAATTAAAAAATAAAAAAAAATAAAAATGAAAAAATAAAAAATAAAAATAAAAATACAGAAAGTTAGAAAATAAAAAATAAAAAAATAAAATTAAAATAATAAATTAACACTTCAAAAAATATGAATGTAAAAATAAAAACTTATAAAAAAATAGTAAACAGTAAATATATACATTATATATATGTTTCAACTTAGAAAAACAAATATAGAGTTAGTTTTCACAACTTCGTCTTATTAAAAGAAAAGAACATCTAAGAGATTTTGAAAACTAAATAAAAATGTTGTGTCCTTTGCGTACGGGTTTAAGAAGAAGAAAGTTATCTCTGCACTGATGCACAATGCCATCACACTCTCGATCTATTATGTAGGATGTTATAGAACAGGGCTCATAAGCCAGGTTTAATGTCTAAAACAGTAATGATCTTGCGTTAGTAATTAATAAGAACTGGAATTAGTTGATTTCCGTTACATGTATTACGCGCAACGACTAACTCGAGAGCCTCCCTCAGCCTCACCGGTGCCCACTATCAACTCTGAAATCCTTAAATATTAGATTAAACCATCCCTCCCTTTATCTATCATCGTCATAATACTTTCCTACCAACTCCTCCTTCCTCTTCCCTCTTATATCCTAATGACTTCTTACTTCCCTTTCTTCTCTTATCTCGTGCCTAGCCCCCTTATCTTGGCTGTATATGCCATTCAACAGTGCGCAATGTTCTTTCTTCTTTTTTTTTTCAGAGGAGCTGGGTTCAAAAAAAAGTCTATTCTCAATAATAATTATAATAATAATAAAAATCCCTCGTGGGATGAACTGAGACTACGAGATCTCTAGATAAATGCCGAGATCTATAATCACGTACCATCACGTCTCCAGATCATTCACGTTCATCCGAGAGACTACCTCACAAAACCCCACCGCCTCACAAGATGATTTCCCAATTTGAGTGTTTTAATTCTAAAGGTAGATCATGTCATCTTTTTCGTTGTAATGCCCGGAATCTTGTAGCGAAGGGAGAGCCCGGAACCCGCACGCTGTGCGCGGGGTGCGATGCGACAACCTGAATCTGCATCGCAGGGCAGGGCGGCGACACATGCCTCAAATAAACGGCCGATGAGAGGAGACGTCCGCAGAAGACGGCGTCTCAAAAAAAACAACGTCGAGAAAGTGAGTGACCCCACGTTCGGAGATTCACTTCTTCGACGCGTAATCTCGTCTCCGAGCGAGATGCTCAAATTGATTCCCTAACGACGTAGGAATTAATATGTTGAAACAGTTATTCATCATAATATAATAAAATCATACAACAAACATACTCGCACTTATTCGCCGCGGCATCGGATTTCACCATGTGTCTCACCGATACGTAAGCTAACATGGTGTTTTCCTAAGGACGAATTTTGATCCCTTCTTTAAGGGCGCAAGTGGCATCTAGCATACCCCGCCCTTGAGGGCGTGACCCTAGTGGGTCACCAACCTCGACGTGTGGAATAGTTTATCACATCACAATGACACATACTAAAGGGCGTACCCAGCAGAGTCTTGAAAAAGCTAGAAATAGCTCTTAGTCCACTCTCCTAGCGAAAAAGGGTGCGTGTGTGTATGTGTGTGTGGTCCATAAAGCGCACGCGCGCCGTAATAAAAAAATAATACAAACACAACTCACAGACAAACCTCTCGCGTTTGTCTGTTTGTCGGATGATAGCCCGTTCGGGGAGTCTATCCTCCACCCTAAGCCTAATATACTCTATTCATTTATATAGAAAAAAGTGGCGTGCGGTGAGTGGAATCTACTTACTAACATACATCAACGATTAATCGACTAATGTTAATGTATAGGCTATATTATTTTCCTTTCGATTACATTTTTCTGTGTTATAAACCAACCCAGAGCACGTAGACAGACGATTTAAACGTCGATATAGGGCGTAGTCTGATCACGAATAAATCCCGTTTGGAGCCTAAAATGAATCTAATTCGTGTGATTCATTTGAAAACTTCTAAAAAGGAACCCAAAGCCCCCCCTTTTGAGGGCTCCGCCCCTTTTGGGCTAAAATCCTGAGTTCAAGGCTCATAAACCCTCGGAGTTCGGTCTCCCAGAACACTTATTAAAATTCTGAGTCTCCCGACCTCAAAAACCCTAGTTTGACACGTCAAGCTTGAAAAACGACCTCAAAAAATATGTTGCTTTTTGCAACATTTCGCAACATACCGGTTGCAACTTCCGGATGTGACGTTTTGTGGAAGCGTGCTAGTCTTCCTACCCACCTTACCTACTGCTATATAAAAAATATCATATTTATATATATCCTATTATTACCTTATATATATATATATAATTTATATATATATATATATCATATATATAATCGTAAATTATAGTAAAGTCGAATATAGCGCCGTACTAATGATCAATATATATACTACCCATCACTTATATAATATATATAATATATATATATATATTTATATATATAGATTTATATATATATATATTATATATATTATATTAGATATATATAATATTATATATATATATATATATATATATATATATATATATATTATATATATATAATATTATATATATATATATATATTACTATATATAATATATATAATAAATATATTTATATATATATATATAATATTATATAATATATATAATTATATATATATATATATATATATATATATAATATATATATAATATCTATATATATATATATATATAAATATTATATATATATATATATAGCTACCGAGCTGATACGAGTCATTAGCATCGACTCTGAAAGGCGTCCGAGGCTTTCAATGGATTATACTAAAGTATTATACTATAATAATAATATATAATTTATACTATATATATATATATATATATATATATATATTATATATATATATATATATATATAGTATATTATATAATATATAAACTCCTGAACTCGTGCTACTCGTGCTACTTCAATCAACTTCCAGAAAACGTTTAGATTAACTATCTATTTTTTTTAAAATCTGGCAATAGTAGTCGAAAATATAGTCTATTTTTTTGCGAAAGTTGTTCAAATAAATGAAATTATTACATAATAAATATAGAACGAAGTTCTTCTACATTGATAATAGCAAAGTCTTCGGGGAGTATGAATTCGCCGTAATATCAAATATATTTAGTGATTGTGCGAATTTTTATTAGTGTATAGTGACAAATAAATTATTTACAACTAAGAAATTAATTTTAATTTTAATTTCTAAATAATTGTAAAAATAAAATTTAAATGGCTTACGCCATAAATAATATTTATGGAAAGAAATATTTAATAAATATATGCGTATACCAGTAATGTAAAATGTACGTCAATTTTCTAAAGTCTCTAAATCTAGAAATTATAAAGATAAAAATAAAAAGTTAGCTGAAATATTATTAAAATTAAAGTTAGTTCCCATAGATATAATTTAAAACAATAGTAAAACGCGTCAAATAAAAATATATTCTAAGTTTTAAGTGGCGGACTGTAGCATTATTTTCTAATAACAAAATGTTATTATACTGCATAATATAGCATACCATATAATCATAATCTTTAATACCACTATAATATATATATACCTGAATATATACTAAATTATATATATATATATATATATTATAAAGTAAATCAATATATATATATATTATATATATATATATATATATACTACTATATATATATAATATATATATTATATATATATACTCTCAAAAAATTTATATATAACTATTATATATTAATAGCCTTTTTATAGGGGTTTGGAATTCCATATATCAGTATCTCTTATATCATTTATATATATATATATTATATATATATAGGTATATAAGAGAGAGAGAGAGTAAGAGAGAGAGAGAGAGAGTAGAGCAACGGAGTAGTAAAAATTGGCCTGGAGGTCGTGCCACTGATTTCATGAGATGAATATAACTATGATCTTTATCTCTAATTATACGTATTTATCATGAGTATAATACTTAATTATATATAATGAATATATATATATGTAAATATATAATAATTAAAAGTATATAATAAATATAAAATATATATATCAAAAATTTATATAATACTATACTATATATACTATATAATATGTATATAGGTATATATATATATAGACTAATTGGCACTTTTCCGCTTGATAGTTTCCAGGTATGATTATTTTTTTTTAAAAAAACTATTGTTTACTTATCGATTATTTTTGATTCACAGAAGCATTAGTTAAATTTGAATATTTAATTCCATAATTTATTTAAATATAATAACATATAATTAAAAATATCGATTTCTATGATTTGTTATTTTCCTTCGATTTCTTTCAATGTAAGCCAACCATTAAAGATTAAAAAAAAATTCACACAGTGACGTCACGTACGAGGACGCTAAGAAGGTAAAATAGCTCCAAAGCTTCCCTTTACGGAAGTTGATTTTAACATACGAAATTGTGTTTTATTTATCCATAATTTTCACACTCTAAACCCTTAAGATAAAGATTGTTTCTCATTAATCCATCAACAGATAAATAATTTATTAATGTTTATATAAATACAAGCGTTTTTAATAAATTCGTATAATAGAGCGAAAAAAAAGGTAAGAGGGAAAAGGATGCTTATAAGAATTTCGTCATTTACTTATGATAATGAGTTCAGATTGCAATTGCCGTTCTATCTCTCTCTCCTCATTTCATTCACCTCTCGTCTCTCTTCTTCATTCTAGCGTTACAACTTTAATCACTTAGCAGTGAAATTATAACATACATCATCAAAGAACTGTGATCTCACTAACGTTTGATGAACATTCATCTCTCTCTCGAGCTCCTCTCTCGTCTCTTCTCTCTCCTCTCTCTACTCTCCTCTCATCTTCTCTCTACGTCCTCTCTCTCGTCATCTCCTCGTCAGTCTCTCAACTCACGCAAATCTCAACTGATGCTCAAAACAAATAGTAAAATAATACATCGTATTCCCCCAATACTAATTGGATTATGTGATTAACAATCAATTGAAAATTGTAGAAAATAGAAAAGAATATATAAAATTATCGCTATAATTAATGTAAATGATATACCATGCAAGCGCTTTATCACTAAATCAATTTTTAAATATTCTTTTGGCGAAATCAATTACATGACTGCCGCATCCAAGACATAGATTACATGTACACAGACCAGCTGTATAATATCCGAGAACGCACAAAGCCTCGCCTTCACAGCTGTCCAAATTCGTTCTACAACTTTTAAATCGTTTTTTAAATTGTTGAACCGGGAAATTTACTGGACATAGCGTCGTGTTATTGAAAGGTTTTGGTTGTTATTGAAACTAGGTGCAATTAGAGTTTCATAAGGATATTACTGTTTTTTTGTGACAATAGTTGGTTTGTGTAATTGGTGGAAAGTGGGAGTGATCTAGAGGGTACAGAAAGTTGCTAGAAGTGCAGGATCTACTCCAGTGGTCGTCTATCTTCACGGCAAGTTGGTATGCCTTGTTGCCAAAATAGACGACTGTGCAATAAAGGTCGAGAAAATCGTTCATGAATCCGAACCACGAGTCACCAAAAGTATTTAAAAAAAACTAGATGAACTATTACTTATTGTTTTTTTTTTATTTTTAACGGCCCTAATTTTAAATAAACAAATGGCAAAAATTATATGAAAAGTTGCTTGTTTCGCTAGAGAATTCTGCGAAACTTCAGCAATATGTTTCCATAGT
>JABUQX010027031.1:5000-7500 GCA_015478945.1 Trachelipus rathkii
TTGAAAGTCTTTTCACGAATGTTCCTATATCTGAAACTATTAACATAATATTAGAAAATGTTTATCATCATGATATAAAACCACCGCCGTCCATAGAAGAAGACATTCTGAGAAGGTTACTTTATATATGTACTACGAAAACACCTTTTAGCTTCAATGGTAAAACATATATTCAAAAAAATGGCGTATCTATGGGATCACCTTTAGGACCAACTTTTGCAGATTTCTACATGTCATCGGTAGAAAACAAAATTTTTAATGAAAACGCCCCATTCAATCCTATCTTTTACATTCGATACGTAGACGACACCTTTGTAATATTTAACGACCCAGAACATGTTCAAGAGTTCAAATCCAAAATAGAAGATCTTAGTGGTTTAAAATTTACTTTTGAAAAAGCAAAAAATAACTACATTAATTTCTTAGATATTAACATTAAAATTAAAGAGGATGGAAAAATTGATAGAAGTGTCTTTAAATCTGCAGATAAAGGAACATACTTGAATTTCGACTCCTTCACTCCTCTAAACTACAAAATTGCTACCATAAAGACTTTAGTTCACCGAGCGTTTAAGATATCGTCTGATTGGACCCTTTTTGATAAAGAAATTAAAAGAATAACTCAGAATTTAATAAACAATAACTTCCCCCAGTATAGTATAGTGAAAAATATAAAGTATATTTTAGGGATAGGGTCCAATATTGGGCTCGGGCTGAGCCCAATTCCCCCCCTAAAATAGACATAAAATTCAGAATTTTCAGCAGATTTTGACCGTATAAACACCAAACTGTAACTTTTTTTGCCCTCCAAAACGTCGTTTTCGGGTGTTTTTCTGTGTCTGTAGTCATTTTTTCAGACTTTCAAATTTTCAAAACCTATATTTTTGACAATTTTCGATTCAACTTCTGCAATTTTTTTTTTGAAATGACTTCAATCTTGAAATATGGATAGATGTGTTCATTACCTACAAAATGCACGAAGTAATTTATCGATATTTTGATATTTGTGCTCAGCCATCTCAAAATTCCAAACCCCTTTTTTTCGGTTTTTAAAATGAAAAATTGAGATAATGTTTTTTCTACTCATGCAAACTGAATGAAATTTTCAGAGCATATGTAATCAGGAAAGATGCACATTTTGTACTTAAATAATTTCTTTGTATATGTCAGTAGTTTTGGATTTGTCTTGGAACAAATTTTCCACAAAATGTAAATAAATATTTTAAAAAAAATTTCTTTTGAATATACAAAAATATTATCTAAGTAAAAAATGATGCATCCCTCCCGACTATACAAGCCCTGAAAATTTGATGATGATTGGACGAGTAGAAAAAAAATATATAAAAATTTCAGTTTTCCAAAAATAAAAATTTATGTCCATTTTTAGGGAGTGGGAAAATTGGGCACATCCCTTAATATATGTTGAACCTTGCCCTTTAATAATATATTGGAACCTTGCCCTTTAATAATTTATTTGGTAATACCAAGCTCAACGATAAGCTCATTTTATATTAAAAAAACTAGAAATATTAGTCAGAAAAAAAGAGAAAGAAAACAAATTACAACTAATTTTAAAAGAGCATATTAAAGGAAAAGACGGAAAGAAGTTTATACTAAGATCTTATTAAAAGCCTTTGAAACTGAGTTCGTGCTTCTCAGCTCTTGACGCGCTCTCGGATGGTGAGAGTAGTAACGTTGTGTACCGATTTCAATGTTCTGAAAGTGGATGTAACGCAGCTTATTTCAGATACACAAAGAATACACTCAACATGAGATTGTCGCAACATAAGTATAAGCTCAGTAAAGTATTCCAACATTTTAAAGAAGAACACCTCAAAAAAATTCCGATAACAACATGAAAGAAGGTTTCTCCATCATAATAAGAAGAAATAATTTTTATAAATTGCGCCTCGGGGAATCAGTGCTCTTAAGAAAACACAAACCAGTGATAAATATAAAATGTGCCCAATTTTAAACATCTTTAAATAACAAAAAAGGCAAAACTTTTGTACCCGTAAAATTATTCATAATATTATTTGTTTTTGTTATTAGTTTAAACGATGTTTTAATTATCAAAATTGTTTAAATATTTAAAAAAATATAAATTATTTTATGAAAATGTCCGAAGAATAAGAACGAAAGTTTGGAACTGTAATAAAATCGTTAGCTTACTTCTAGGATAATATTAAAAAAAAATTTCTCAGTAGAAAATGAAATATTTTCAAGAGGTCTTTTTGAAAAAGCAGCAAAACCATATATTATTATCACAAGTATAATTAATTATTATTATTATTATTATTATTATTATTATTATTATTATTATTATTATTATTATTATTATGATATTATGAAAAAGCATTAATCAATATAAATTATTACTATTATTATTAATTATTATTATTTATTATTATTATTATTATTATTATTATTATTATTATTATTATTATTATTATTATTATTATTATTATTATTATTATTATTATTATTATTATTATTAATT
>JABUQX010027032.1:5000-7500 GCA_015478945.1 Trachelipus rathkii
CGTAAAGGTGGTGGTACGACGAGTTACATGTTCTTCCATCGAGCAATCTGCCACAGCGGTAAGCCTATATGAAGAGATAAAGCCACCAACATCAACGCCGCAAAGATAGAGGGTGAAGTGGAGCTAGAAAGAACAGGACAGTTGATAAGTTTTTTTGCCTTTGACTCGACCGTATCACTCAAATAACCTACCCCCCCCCCAGATATATCAGAACAACATATAAGGGCGGATGAGACCCTTGTATGCTGGAGTAACTGAAGAAGAAAAAAGTCTCGCCAGAAATCTAAACCAGAATTTCCCCAGTTTCTTTTGAGGCTGCCCTAGCAACGTTGTGATGTGAGGTTTCCAAAGACATTTTTCTTGTTAATGTTAAGGCCAAGGGTTTAAATATATATTATATATATATATATTATATATTATATATATACTATATATAATATATATATATATATATATATATATAATTTTATTATATATATTATATAATATATATATATATATATATATATATAATTATATATATTATATATATATAAGCCTATATTATATATATATATATATATAATATTATAATATATATATATATATATATATATTATATATAATATATTATATATATATACTATATATATATATATTATATATATATATATATATATATATATATATATATATATATATATATATATATATATATTATATATATATATATATATATATATATGTAGTAACTCCATTATAACTTTGTAAATAATTTAATTTATGTTCGTACTTATCCTAAGATTTGCGCGAGCAAAACTTTAGCATAAGTCAAAGTGAAAAAATATATAAACTCGTCCTTTTTGAGATACTCTTCAGTCAGAATACAGAGTCAGAATTACATTAACAAGAAGAATAAGAAATAATTCACTCAAGATACTCTCTCTAGAATCCTCCTGGCAAGTGGAGGTAAATTTTCAGGAAAAGGCTGACGACTCGAATTTCGATCAACCAATTTTCGCCGCTAAACGAAGAGTCAGAGGGAATTGGAAAAACGAACTGGAAAAGGCTGCGACTTGCAATTAGCCTACAAGATATCTCAAACAGAAGAACTTTTGTTACTTTTACTTTCCACTGCAATATTTTAACTATGTTGAATAAAAATATAAATTTAAATATTGAATTTCTAAATTACCATCCTCTTTATATAGGTGCTTGCTCTCAAAGAAACTCGCCACTTGCAAGTACTTCCCTATATAAAAAAATTGGTGAAGACCCGACGTAGAACACCCAGAATCTTCACAACTGGCCTTCTGAAAAACACAAATGAAGAAAAAGAAAAAATTGAAATAATACTAAAATTCCCAATCAGAACACTCGGAGAAAATAACTCAAGCAAACGAACATCATCGATACTGGACTTCAATTTTCATCTCTAATTTTGGATTATGATCTTCACCTTTTCACAACTAACAGTTCGAGGATTCATCGCTAGACATAGCAAACTTCCTTTTCGGCATGGATTTCTTTCATCATTCAAGTTTGGATTATGGGCAGAAACTCATTTTTGAATTCCACTACGAACTCTGATTCCTTTTCGAATTCTAAATGGTTCTGTGACCTCTCCCTTTTATGTATGAAGAAATTTTTTCAAATAAATGACCTAAACTTCAAGCAACTTCGTCTCTACATATGTAACTTCCTTTACGGTATGGATTTCTTTCATCATTTTAAGTTTGGATTATGGGCAGAAACTCATTTTTGGATTCCACTACGAATCTTCAGGCTCCTTTTCGAATTCTAAAGGTTCTGTGACTCGCTCCCTTTACGTATGAAGAATTTTTCAAATAAAGGACCTAAACTTCACAGCAACTTCGTCTCTACATATGTCAAGTAATTGTTTCTCTCGTAACTACAACTTTGAAAACCTACGTGCGCATTGGTCAAATCATGGATACGTTAGAAACGTCTTATACTGGACCTTTCTTGGATTCAACGGTTCGATTGATGTGGCCTATTTAACTTGTGAATAATTCAATTGTTTTATATCAATAATTATGTATGAACATTTTTGTATTTTTATGCATTTAAATGTTTGTATGTTTGTTTATATCTAGCGGATATAACCAAATATGCTTGTGTTTAAATGCACCTTTTATTTTCTGTTTATATAACATTATTGTATTTTTATGTATTCAAATATTTGTATATATGTTTAGATCTTCGGATGTAAACAGTTATGCTCGTATTTGAATCTTTACATTTCATGTATACTATTTTTGCCTTCAAATGTTTGTATGTTTACTTATGTCTTCGGACATAATTAAATATGCTTGCATTTGAAAGTACTTTAATTTTATGTATTTTAGTTATTATTTCTTGTATAATTATTATAACATACTTTCTCACTCCGTGTTTAGCGCAGGAAGTAATGTAGTACTCCATTATAACTTTGTAAAATAATTTTAATTTATGTTCGTACTTATGCTAAGATTTGCGCGAGCAAAACTTTAGCATAAGT
>JABUQX010027032.1:12500-15000 GCA_015478945.1 Trachelipus rathkii
ATCATATCACATTATATATATATATATATATATATATATATATATTATATATATATATATATATATATATATATATATATATATATATATATATATATATATATATATATATATATATATATCTATATAACTAAATTATAGCAAGAAATAATAGAACTATTAATTAGTACTATAAATTCTATATCTCACTCATTCACACACACACACATAATATAAATTTAATATATTATATATATATATATAATATTATATATATATATATAATATATATATATATATTATATATATATATATATATAATATAATATATATATTCATATTTATATATTTTATATATATATATATAATATATATATATTACATAATATATTAATATTATTATATCTATATATATATATTATATATATAATATTCTATTTATATAATATATATATATATATATTATATATATACTGACTGCACACACACATATATATATTATATTAACTATATATATAAATATATTATATATAATATATATATATATATATAATAATTATATATATATATATATATATAATATATAATATATATATATATATATATATATATATATATATATATATATATATTATATTAGCGAATAAACCAACTAAATAAAAAGTAACTATTAATTAATGGCTTTTAAATAGGTAATCAATGAATATGTAAATTATAACAAAAAAAAAAACAAACTATTGAATATGACAGAACCTGTCTGATCCTCTCAATTTCATATAGAGTGTCCGAAAATCACTATCTTGTGAAATAGGGAGAAATATATAAATTAAAGTAACCGAAAGTAAATTAGATTTTTTTTTAAGTAATTGCAGGTTTAGAAGAATAACATCTGTTATAGGAACAATTTACCTTTTATGATTCTACTATTGTTCGAGTTCTAAACTTTTATACGACGGTATTCTACCTAAAGAAGTCTTTCAAAATAAAACGGAGAGAATTTGATTCAGAATAGCGAACGGTCAGGGTTGCTGAGTCGGTCAGATTCGGAGTCAAGAGTAAAATGATTATGACCAGTCAATATCAAGTCACATATTAAGTAGACTTAGGAGTTGGAAATATATACAATGAAATTATAAAAAGTAATCTCCATTAACAATAAATATGGATAAAGTTCGAGTTACAGGTCTCAGTAAATGATGGAACATCCTGCATCTTACATACAACACACACAAAAATGGAAATGACTTACGAGTTGATATGCAGATTAAAAGAAATAACATGGGCGATCATATTCAGAATCAAAATCGAATATTAGAAAGAGAAAGTTCTGAACTAAAAGTAATGGTGGAAAATATTTTTGTGACTCAACACCAATCTGAAGAACTATCTATCAGGAAATCGGGGATCAGAAAACCTGAATCTTGACAATGTTCGACCCCATTTTTAAACAAATCGAATTTATGCTGGATTTACAACTATCAGACGCTCGCAACAAAATGAGAATTTCTCATCGATGATTATAAATCTCGTATTATAACAGGATCAAATGACAGCTCCAAACGCTGAAATTGTCCTTAAATACTTGCAAAACTTGCTATATAGTGAATTATCTGCATAACATGGACAACCCGTCTAAGGCATGGTAATCAAGGTCAGAATAATCCTTACAGTTAACAAGTGGTTTCTGTCTTTAAATTTTATCTTATGTAATCACTTACCGTATAGATTCTTAGCATCCACTGATGTGAAGATTGTAAAGAACAAAACAATACCTTGTATAAAATATAAAGTTATTAACAATAAACAATATCCTCATTAGAGCATAATGTGCGGAAAATATTAAATTTCAGAGTTAAAATCTTTTGGGCCTCAAAATTGACAATGAAGGATATTTTATAGTAATAATGCCTATATATGAAAAAACTTGGCTCAGTTAAACTAGAAAGAAAACTAAACCAACCAAAGTTTAACGCAAATTTCAGGTGACAAAGAAATCAAAGCTTTAAAGAGAGAAAGATTAAATACAGCAGTAAAAAAAACACATGCTGGGAGAGCGTTCCACAGAACATAGGTGGCTGAAAAGGAGGCACCACAACTAGCAAGCCTAGAGTTTCAAATCATAACAAAATTCATGTGAAAGCAATGCACCCTTTGTGCTACGAGGGTGGCGCAATGGTAATGGAATGCGAAAGTTGACCTTCAGCATTAAATTACCATTGCGCCACCCTCGTAGCACAAGAGACCAAAATTTGGACCCAAAAACTTTAAAACATTTAAGTTAAGATATATAATGCATAATAACTGCGAAAGTTGAATAAAAAGCAGCGTGGCCTAAAAGACGTCTTCTCATCATAAGTGAAAATAGCGGCTATATTTTTCCACTGACTCGAGCTAGCAGCGAGCGGAAAAATCACAAGTTGCAAACTTGGGGTTCTAAACCGCCGGGCTGCCAGAATAATGTTTCGGGAGTAGTCAGCTGCATAACCTGTGCAGCTGGTTGGCTTCAATCCATACCACTACA
>JABUQX010027032.1:25000-27500 GCA_015478945.1 Trachelipus rathkii
CCACACTCATCCCCCAGACAACATATCATATACAAATACTTATATTCACACCCCTTTTCTAGACAACATCTTACAGACATCCCTACCCCTTATATCCCCTATGTGTGGGAAGAAAAAATTGCCCACATCGTACTTCCTCGCTGTTCGTTAAGCGACTTAAGGGACGGTGTAGTAGGTTGCTCCTACTACCACTTATCTCCAGGAGATGCTAAGCATGACTCGGAGAAGGTCGTGATCGCCAGTAAGCACCCTTCTATCCTCGGCGAAAATGATGAATCGTACGATATGAAATGTCAAGATGAATAAAGTTGAGGAATGAGAGAGAGATGGATGTAATAGAAAGGGCCAAATTATGATTGCCCGCTATGACTGAACAAAAGATGAAAGGAAACGTGATGAAAATGAGTGTGTGACTGTGAAGTGTGTTGTGGCCTGTGGAAAGGAATGAGAGGGATAGAAAGATTAGCCAATCTGATGAGTTGTGGTAGAGAGCTATTGTAGATTTTGTGTGTGTGTGATACTTAGATGTCTAAATTCGTTAAATTTAAGTTAAAGATCAAAATTGTTGTGTGCGACAATAATTCATCTGAGTAATGTTGAAAAGAGTAACGAGTTTCTGGGATTAATCTGAAATGATTTTGGATGCGGGAATAGGAGATTCATTCATTTGCCACATAGACTGCCCATTCAAGGATTCTTTTTACAGTTGCACCACCACTCACGCAGAGCCCTATTCAAGGAGGGTGTGATACTCTCAAAAGTTCACCCTCTTGCGCAAATTACGCATATGACAGACGCAGGCTTTAAAGTGAGAGGATTAAATTCAGTAGGAAATACGGAAGATGGAAGAGAACCACAAAACAGAGGTTGTGGGAAAGAAGGAAGCACCACAGCAAACTAGCCTGGAGTACCAATGTCAACACAATACCCGTGGCAGAAACAGCACCTATTGTGCTACGAAGGGGTCGTAAAGGTGGTTGTACGCAAATGATAAGTTCCTCGAGCACTTGCCGCTTGGGTACCCATAGGATAGAGATAAAGCACCAACATCCCTTGCAAAGATAGAGGGTCAAGTGAACTGAAAGTAAGAAACAGTTTATAAGCCTTTTTCGCCGTTGACTCGATCCTGTCCAAAAAGGCGGTGAACCTGAGCCCCACCCACCCCAACATATGCAGAGCAGCTACTCCATACATCGGCGGATGAGACCTTGTATAGCTGGAGCAACTGAAAGAGGAAAGTCTCACAATCTAAACAGAACTTCCAGTTCTTGAGCCCCCTAGCAACCATTGTGATGCGAGGTTTCCAAGACATTTTTTATGTTAAGGCCAAGGATGTTTACATTGTCAACAGGAGAGACGACAAAACCGTCGAAAGAGACAGGAAAGTTAAAAGGTATTTTGGAGAAGGAGATTAGTAAAAGTTGGGTTTTTAAAGAATGAATTTCACAGTTATTTCTATCCATCAGCGAGAATAAAATCCGAAAGATTAAAACGAGAGACAATTCCAGGATTAAAAAGTGCGAAGTAGAATTGATATGCAGTTAAAGAATGAGCGTCGAATCATCGGAATTTACGAGTGGATAGAGTAGAAGTGCAGTGAGAAGATCATTAATGAAGGTAGAAATAAAGTAGGAGATAAGACAAACCCTGAGGAACACCACTATTGACAAGAAAAGAAGAAGAAGTCGCCCCATCAACAAAAGCCGATATTGAGAGATTTGAAAGAAAGCTAGATAAAATTAAACCAAAGAGAAGGAGGAAACCCAAAGGAGGAACTTGTAGAGCAGTGATGCTTGCCAACTCGTCAAATGCTTGATTATGTCAAGCCCAAAACCCAAGTCCCCGTAGTTCCTAAGAGCAAAAAAACATAAACGGTTAGATAGGAAGTATATCGCCAGTAGACTTCGGCAGCGAGAGCCGTACTGGCGACGAGGTGAGTCCAGATGATCTAAGAAGTGAGAGTTGAAAAAGGTTTCAAAGATCTTAGCATAGAATACAAAGTAGATCTACAGGCGCATTAGTAGAAGCATCAAAGCGGCTTCCTCTTTTCGAATAGGTTGACATTTGAGAGCTTCCAACACTGAGGAGAAACTGCTAGTATTGAGACCATAGAGAACATAGTTGAGCGAGGGGCCGAAGAGATTATCCCTTTCAGTTGGAGCAATAGCAACACAATTGGATCAGATCGAATAAGAGGAGGAAGGCAGATTTACAGAAGTTTTTAAGAGATGTTTTTGGCAAGAAGGAGAACCAAGGAGTTTAGCGCACTTTCCTTTGATGAAAGCCAGCTTTGCTCGTCAAAGAGTATCCCTGCAACGATTTCTAGCTGAATGAAAAATAGCGAGAGTGATAGGAGAACAAAATTTTCCACACTCGATAGGCACTGTCTCTAGCCAGGCCAGAGAATAAACACGATCGAACCATGGATTATGCAGAAAAAAGATTTAGTTAGAAGAATAATGAGAAAGAAAAATTATCTTGAAGAAGAATGAACCTGCCT
>JABUQX010027032.1:30000-32500 GCA_015478945.1 Trachelipus rathkii
TTGTATTAAAACTTTGTAAAATTTAACAATGAAACCATGCTATTTAATAAATAAAAACTAGGAAATTAAAAAAAAACAAAAAACAAAAAAAATATATATTATAATTATTACTAATAATAATGACAATAATAATAATAATAATAATAATAATAATAATAATAATAATAATAATAATAATAATAATAATAATAATAATAATAATAATAATAATAAAAATTCTTTTTCTTTTTTTTATCTCCCTTCATTTCCAACAGATGGGACTTGGGTGCGTACCATGAACGGAAAGAGAATAATTAAGTTGAAGAGCATGACGTAAGTCGAAACCCCCCCCCCCCACACCTTCCTCTAATACCCTTAAATGTTAACCTGTCTAAACCAAAAAAAAAACCACCCTAGGGATTCGCAACATGATTACGAACCCCCATGTGATATCTCGTCAAAGTAGGGTTCACCCCCTGGGCCACCCCCTCACAAAACCCCACAATTCATTCCCATTACCCATCTTTCTTCTCTTTCAGACACTCCTTAACTGACTCAATCCACTTTTTCTTCAGTATCCCAGCAGGTCGATTCCCAGCGCACTCACCACTGTACATTCGCTTAACCAAGGGACTTTCATCTATCCTTTCCATGTAAGAAAATTAACTAAATGCACTCAATTATTCTCTTATTTACGCCTTTCTTCACATCAACACAACTACCTAACACGTTCAATCCTCATTTAATCAATTTTTCTAACACATAACACGCCCATACGATTATCCATCTGAATAGATTGCACACTAGATCTTTCTTTCTTCATCTTCCTCTTTGCCCCAAGACTGGGGGTAAGGTGCGTGTCATGCATCGGAAAAAAAGCAGTAGAAGAACATGACAAAAGTCCGAAGGAAGCCCACCCTTCCGCCCCTCTGTACATTAAATAGTGAGAAATCGTCAGACAGAAAATCACCTAGCAGCTTAAATGGACCGCGGATGGGCGGACCCTCACTATGAAAATCGTCATGTTAAGGGTTCATCCCCTGCCCAGGTGGGCCACAACCATGCCCCATACAAACCCGCCATTCACTCCTATTATGCACCTTTATTCTCGCCTCCAAACTCACATTTTCTCCTTCAGACATTCGTTCACCGACTCAATCCACTTTCTCTTCGGTCTCCCAGCCGGTCGGTTCCCAACACACTTGCCACAATACATCCGCTTAACCAACCGACTATCATTCTCCTTCCACAATCGACCAAACCACTCTCAACATACTTTTCATTTTCTCTCATTACCGCCTTTCTTCCACCACACAACTCTCAATACGTTTCATTCCTCATTTTATCAATCCTTCTCCACCTAGCATGCCCTAAGATTGTCCATCTGAACACATGAACTTTAGATCTCTATTTTTCTTATTCCAGACCATAGTCTCACTACTATAACAATAACACAGGTAAACAACATACCCTCAATGTAAGACCCTAGCGCACTCAAGACTAGTCCCTTTACATAAACCAACGATTTAATTGCACCAGTCAACTTCCTACCATTCACCATCCTACCATTCACAACTTTTCCTACTACACTCTGCATCATCCATTCCCTCTTCATCCAACACATACCTAAATATTTAAACTCAGACACTTGTTCCAGCTGCTCATCACTACAATAACTTCACACTGAGGAGGATGTCCTCAGTCACAACCATAACCTTACTCTATCTACATTTACTTTCAAACCTCCTTTTACACACGCCTGCAATCTCCTCTACCAGCCTTCAAACTCTCTTAGAATTCGCCACAAAGAACGCAAATCTCCGCATATAATAGTACGGCACCTCCACTCATGTCCATCTCCATCATTCTAACACCATTCTCTGCCACCCCCACCGAATTCTTTCATAACCCCATCATATACAAATTGAATAACCAAGAGACACACCAAACCCTGTCTACTCGCTATTAATCCTAAACCAATCACCATTGAGACCATTTATTCTTACACACACAGCTTCACACTATCGTCATACATACTTTTGATTCCATTCAGAAGCCTACACCAACACCATATATCACCTAACACCTGCCATAGAGCTTCCCTATTAATCTAATCATACGCCTGTTGCAAATCCATAAAACCTAAATACGATTTTATTCTTCTTCTCCTCATTTTCTCAATCATTTGTTTCAATGTAAAGATTTGGCGTCCCACATCCTCGTCACTCCTAAACGCACTCTATTCTTCACGCATCAGTCCTTCAGTCACTCGAAACACTCTTTCGACCAAAATAACCAGCATATACCTTCTACAACACTCAATAACTTATTTCCCTAATAATTTCTACAGTTCCCCTTTTCTCCCTTCCCTTATATAAGGGTACTTTTACCGTTCTCCCCCAAAACCTTGGGACTTAAACCCTCCATAAAAGCTTTATTACACAACTTCCAAATCAATCAATCACCATCTCGCCTCCGTTCTTGATCATTTCACCAGTAATTTCATCTATAACTGCAGATT
>JABUQX010027032.1:37500-45000 GCA_015478945.1 Trachelipus rathkii
AGGAATATAGAAGGGTTTTTAAGAGTGGAAGCAGAGGGCGGTTGGAGAGGGGAAGAGAAGAGCAAAAGGGAATGGTGTAGAAAAGTGACGGAAAATTTTGAATCGGGGAATAAGATGTTCTGGAAAGAAGTTAATAAAAAAAGGAAGAGGAAAGAGGGGTTGGGGGAGAGGATTAAGGGAGGAGATGGGAGTGGATAGGAGGAGAGGATAGGGTGAGGAAGAGATGGGGAGTATTTTAGTGGATATTGAATGAAGGGGAGGGGGAGGGGAGGAGATACAAGAGGTGAGGATGGGAAATGAAGTGGGGAGGGAGGGGGAGGATGAAATACAAATGGAGGAAATTATTAGGGCTTTGAATAAAGGAAAAAAAGGGAAGTCCGCAGGTATGGATGGGGTGAGAATGGAAATGTTACAGAAGGGAGGTATAGGGGTGGAGGAATGGTTGTATAGGTTATATAAATATGTTGGAGGAGTGGGGAGGTACCACAGGATTGGGAGGATGGATGTTTGGTTCCCCTGTATAAGGGAAAGGGGATAGGATGGAATGTGGAAATTATAGGGGTATATGTCTTTTAAGTGTGGTAGGAAAAGTGTACGGAAGAATACTGATTGAGAGAGTAAGAGGTTTAACGGAGGGGAGAGTGGGGGAAGAACAAGGAGAATTTAGGGAGGGAAGAGGGTGTGTGGACCAAGTGTTCACACTAAAGATGCTTGTAGAGAAAAGTATGAGAGAAAAGGGAAAGTGTATGGATGTTTTTTTAGATTTAGAGAAAGCAAATGATAGAGTGAATAGGGGTGAAATGTGGAGGGTGTTGGAGGAATGGGTGGGGGGTAATTTAGGGAAAGGTATTAGGGCTTTTTTTATAAGATATAGAATGTGTGTGAGAGTGTTAGAGGGAGAGTGAGATGTTTGGGACGGTGTGTGGATTGAGGCAGGGGTGTGTAATGTCGCCGGCTATTCAAACTTGTTTATGGAGATGTGGTGTCAGAGGAATGGTGAGGGAAGGGGAGGGGGTGGATTGATGATGGGAAATGATAGAAGGGAAGCGACATGATACTGTTTGGCGGATGATACTGCCCTAAGTGGCCGAAGAACGCGGAGGGTGAGGTAATTTGGTGAGGGAGTTTTGAGAAGGTGGTGTGGACAAAAGGGGCTTAAAAAAAATCCAGGTAAGAGTAAAGTGTTAGTGTTTGAGGAGGAGGACGGTGAAGAGGGGGAGGGGTTGAGGTTAGAGTAGGGGGGGTAGTATTGGAAGAAGTAAGATTTTTAGATACTTAGGGATGGAGTTGGGGGAAAGGGGGGAGGGATGAAGGAGAAGATAGAACATAGAGAATTGGTGAAGGAATGAGGGCGTTGAGTGGCCTGAGAGATATGGAAAGGGGGGGACTCTATCACGGAAAGTTAAATGAGTATGGTTCGAAAAAAATCTGTGTCCACGGTGCTGTATGGGGTGAAAACCGTGGGGTTGAAATTGCTAGGTCCAGGAAAAAGTTGGAAGTATTTAGATGAAAGGGTTGAGAGCGGTTTGTGGGGTAGCAGAAGGGAGAGGATTAGGAATAGGGTGGTGAGGGGAGAGGTGTGATTGGAGGAAGGGTCTGGTGGGAAGAGCGGAGAAGGGAAATGTTAAGATGTATGGGCATTAGTGAGAATGGAGCGACAGAGAGTGGTTAGAAGCAGTTTTGGGAGGCGGAGGGATAGGAATGGAGAGGAGGGGGAGAGCCAAGAAGGAGGTGGATGGATGATAAAAGGAGATGTTGAGGAGGGAGGGTGGGGGAGGAAAGGGTATGGGAGTTGGGAGGGATGAGGGGACGTGGAGGGGTGGGTGAGGCGGAGATGAGGGGGGGTGTTGAATGAGGAAGGCTGTCGCAACCACTACCGCTTCAAGGCGGGACAAAAGTGCTAGTTGTAATATAAATAATAATAATAATATATAATAATATATAATAATAATAATATAAAATAATAAGTATCATAATAATAATAATAATAATAAATAATAATCTAATAATAATAATAATATAATATATAATAATAATATATATATATATATAAAATATATATATATAATATTATATTATATATATATAATACTTATAAGTATTATATATATATATATATATATATATATATAATATATATATTATATTATATATAATATATCCAGTATATATATATATATATATATATTATATATATATATATATATATCATATTATATATATATATATTACTATATATATATATAATAATTATATATAGTATATAAATATATCTATATATATATATATATATATATTATATTTAGGGGGCATGCTAGTTGTGAGAAGATTTAAATGAAAATGAGAATGAACGTATTAAAGAGATGTGTGGTGTGAAGAAAGGGGTAAATGAGAGAATATGAAAGTATGTTGAGATGGTTTGGTCCTGTGGAAAGAATGGAGAAAGTTGGTTGGTTAAGTGGATGTATTGGAGAGTGTGTTGGGCAACCCGACCGGTGGGAGACCGAGAGAAGTGGATTGAGTCGTGAACGAATGTTGAAGGAGAGAAATGTGAGTTTGGCAGAGGCGAGAAATAAGGTGCATGATAGGAGATGAATGGCGGGGTTTTGTATGGGGCATGGTTGTGGCCCACCTGGGCCAGGGGATGATCCCTTACATTGACGATTTAACATAGTGAGGGTCCGTCGCGGGTCCATGATGCTCTGGTGGATTTTTCTGTCTGTGACGAGCTGCTCACTAATTAATGGTACAGAGCGGGGGCGGTAAGGCTGGGCTTTTCTTTCGACTTTTGTCATGTTCTCCTACTGCTTTCTTTTCCGATGCTTGAGCGCTAACCTTTAGCGCTCCTTACCCCCAATCTTGGGGCAAAGAGGAAGATGAAGAAAGAAGAAAGAAAGAATATATATATATATATATATATATATTATATATATATATATATATATATATATATATAATATAATATATATATATAGTATATATATATATAATATTATATATATATAGCAGAGATTATATTTAATTATTATATATATATATATTATATATATATTATATAATATATATATATGTATATATATATTTATATTATATATTTATATATATATATATTATATATATATATATATATATATAATAAAATATATATATATATATATATATATATATATATATATATATATATATATATATATATACGGCGCAAAGTTTGATAAAATGATGCTCAGGTCAGTTGGAATATAAGTAAACCCTATGGGATTAAATATTTTGCGGGTCTATAACTTTTTTTCCTGAATACGTCAGTCATTTTTGTTTCATTACAACAAATTAAAAGTGTATGCTGTAATTTTAATAAAAATCGGTAACGTGTGGTTCTGCCCGACTATTACCCACAACTAGACATTAATACCGGTAACAACATACCCTCATGCAGAACCCTACCGTACTCCAGACATATGTCCCTTTACATTCACCAAAGATGTAATTGCACCAGCCACCTTCCTACTATTCACAACTTTCCTATTACATTCTGCATCATCCGTTCCTTTTTCACCCAACATATAGCCTAAATATTTAAACTCGGATACTTGTTCTAACTACTTGCATCCAACATGATTTAACACCGAGGACTCTCTTCACCCACTACCTCAGACCATCACTTTACCCATGCCTACATTTGCTTTCAAACCCCTTCTTTGACAAACCATGCTAAACCCCTCTATCAATCCTCTCAAACTTTCTTCAGATTCGCCACACAAAGTCAAATAAAATCAGCGTACAATAAGCAAGGCACCCTCCACTCTCTTCCATTTTCTCAGTCTAACACCTTCCCCTACCAATCCTACCTCTAATTCTTCATTAACCTACAAATTAAATACCCATAAGGCATAACACATCCCTGTCTCACTCCACACTTTAAATTAACCATTCACTTTCAACTCCATTTATTCTTATACAAGCTTCATTATCAACATACATACTTTTGATTCCTTTCAAAAGCCTACCACCAACACTTGCCACAGATCTTCCCTATTATATCACGTCATACGCTTGCTGCAAGTCCATAAACCTAAATACAATTTATTCTTCTCTCTCATTTGTCTCAATGTGAAGATCCTCTATCACTTTTAAAATCTAAATGCACATTGTTCTTCGCCAATCAGTTCATTAGTCACTCGTCGCACTCTTTCATCCAAAATACCAGCCCCCATCTTCTCTACATCAAAACAAACTAATCTCCCTTACCCTTATATAAGGCTACTACTACTACTGCTCTCCTCCAATCCTTCACAAACGTTTGTTACACAACTTCTATATCCAGCCAATCACAATTTCGCTTCCATTCTTGATGATTTCACCATTAATACCATCTATACCTGCTGATTTACCATTCTTCAACTTTCTCACTCTAACTATTACCTCCTCCCCAAAATACCTATTTCTTCTTACATCATCAAACCTATAAAATATAATGATATAATATGTATGAAATATAATAATATAAGCATATCATAAAAAAAAAAAACGAAAATGCTTCTGTGCTTAAACATGAAGCACATTCAAATAATAATAGGAAGGGTAAATCCTCCTTATTACAAATTCCATTAACTTCAAAATTAATAGCAAAATACAACCTTAAAAAAATTATTAAGCGACAAATTCAATTTAACAAAATTATACTAAAATATTTTCAACTTACATTTAAATCTTCTTTACCCATACTCGAGTCGATGGCATTTGAAAGTTCATAAATAATTAGTTTAAAAATTTTAACTAAAACTTGAACCTGAGTCCAGCGTTCTGGTTGAGCTGATTTCATTGACCTAGTTCGAATTCTTTCTTCATGTGAAAAGACCTGAAATAATTTTGGAATAAAGAAAGGTAAAGTGTTCAATAGCCATTTTAAAATAATGTATCCCACACGAGTTTTCCTAGTCGCAGGAAGTTGCCATTTATTCCATATTAAAACAGCTGGGAAATTGTTCTAAATCGGTTCAATCATAACCTTCCCTACCCCCGTTTATGACAGAACTGGAAAGCTACACCGGAAAATGTGTGGTGAAAACGGTCTTGAGGGTAAAAATAAGTAATTTAAATACCCAGAGGAGAAGAAATCAAAGATCTATTTTCTTTTTAAAGATTTTTTAAAGTAAATTAAATTTGATATGTAATAACTTAGCATCACCATAAGTTTAAGCCCTATTTCAACTTCCAAATGTTATTCTACTTGTTTCTAAGTGAGTCCATTTTCAACACAACAATTAAAAAAAATGAATTATTATATACTTATCAGAGTATATATATATATATATATATATATATATATATATATATATATATATGTATTTATCTATATTTATATATATACATATATATATAAATAGATATATATATAGTATATATATATATATATATATATATATATATATATATATATATATATATATATATATATATATATATATATATATATATATATATATATATATATATATATATATAGTTAGAAAGAGTATATATATATATATATATATATATATATACATATATATATATATATATAGAAAGAGTTATATATATATATATATATATATATATATATATATATATATATATATTATATGCATATATTTATATATATATCAGAGTTATATATATATATATATATATATATATATATATATATCAGGGTTCACACTAAAATTTTGAATTTGATTTCCCTGACTTTCCCTGACCAAATCGCAAATTTTCCCTGACCAGCGTGTTCGTTATTTTTGGTGTATAAAATATCTATTAATTATTATTACAGCCTATTTACTCAGTTCATACATTAAATTATTGAAAATTTACTTTAGAAATTGTTCATCATCATGGATGAATTTAAAAAAAATTTTTTTTTAGTAATAAGCCTATACCTTACCCATACAACGCACTCCTTTTTTATTTTTCAAAAGAAACAGTTTTATTTATACAAAAAGAAAATAAATTAAAAGCTTACATTAATAGCCTAGTTGAATAGCGTCCACTGTAATCACAAAAGTTCTAAATGGGGAGATTTAGATTAACTTTTTCTTCTCAAATTTGAATTTTGATTTTATAGCGGCTTCTTCTGTTAAAGCCTTCAGTTTTAACATCTTTCTGCTCTTCAAGTTTATTGATCTGTATGGATAATATTCTTTTTTCAACCTTTTTATTCTCTTCTTTTTCTTTCTGTTTTGACTCTTTGAGATGTTCTTCATATCTCCTATGGGCAGCTCTTACATTTGTCAACATTTTTTGAGTGATAGGAACTTTATGAATACTTTCATGAGATCTTATAGAATTGTGCACTGTTCTTTGAGAAATCAGACTATGTTCTTTCAGATTCTCCACTAAAATTGCTTTATTTATTATAGAAAACCCTCCTTCCACTGTCGCATTTCCATGCGAAAATATCGGTCCTAATTTAATAATTTGCCACAATTCCGCATAACATTGATTCTCAGGTGCTATAGAAGAAAAAAACTCATCAAGTCTCTTAGAAGGACAATCACGATCCAAAAATATTTTGAATTTTAATTCAAGGGTAGAATGAGCTTCACTGCAAAGTAGAGTATAGTGCTTTTTCTTTCTCAGCAACAGAATCTGTGAATTATGCCTCTAGCAATAAATCAAATCTTTGTTTCCCTTGTTCTGGCTGATGAAAAATTATACTAGGATCCAATGATGAGAGCCATTGGACAGGCTTGTACTTCAGAGGATATCTTTCTAATATCTTTTCTGTCATTTTGATTTGCACAGTCTGGCATTCAAGTTTGTCATGCAAATCTAATGCAAAAAGCTTAGTTGTTGGTTGTAGCAGGCATTTTACTGGACTTAAGAAATCTTTCCATAATATTAAGTACGAGACATTGTAAATCTGTGAACAGAAATGAACCAAGGTTCAGTTTGACGTCCAACCACTGGTCGTTAAAGTTGTTTTTTTTTGCTTGAAGTCATTTTATAAAAAAATAATAAATACCTTCAACTGCACAAAAATCAAAAATCCCTTCGTCAAACCTCAAAAAAAAAAACACCTCAAAAAGTATAATTCCCTAAAAAGAAAAAGATATAAACAGATTAAGTCATAAGTCAAGTCTAAAACACATCCATATACCAATCACCTTCAATCGGAAGGATGAACTTGGAACTTCTACGAACAGAATAGGAAGAATAGTAGGTAATAGTGAACTAAAAATAGAAAGAAACAGGATAGAAGTAGATTTATGGAATGTCATTCCTCGCCCATCCTTTTCATTCACTTATCAAATACATCTCTCATTCCACAATTATACAGTAAGGAAAAAAAAATATATCAAAAATATGTAACATGGTCCATGGATCATTCTTCATGTTTTGAAATTTTAAAATTTCCTCAAAATTTCCCTGACTTTTTTGGAATTTCCCTGACTTTCAGCATATTTAAAACATTTCCCTGACCAATTTGACTTTCCCTGACTTTCCCTGACTTTCCAGAAAGTG
>JABUQX010027032.1:50000-77647 GCA_015478945.1 Trachelipus rathkii
GAAAATAATGGTACCTTATCTGATGAAGCTACTAAAATTGAGGTAAGAGTTGGCACGAATTTGGCTTGAATAGTTGGAGAACAGCCTGGATTAGAGGACAATTCTTTAACTACATCTTGGACAAGTTGGACCAGAACTGGGTCATTATTGGCTTTAATAAATACTGCTAAACATAATGTTGATATTCGAGTAACATGAGAAGATGAGAAATTTGAGTCCACGGATACCATGATACAGCATGTCTCCAAGATTAATGCAAGAACTTCTGATGATGCCTACCATTAGTGAAGTTATTAAAGATTATAAAAACAGTACAAAAAATTTATAAAGGTTATAATTATATAATAATAATAATAATAATAATAATAATAATAATAATAATAATAATAATAATAATAATAATAATAATAATAATAATATAAAACCAATTATCAATCAGAAATAATATATACCACTATAATCAATAGGATAACAACCATTATTTAAATCAACAATTATATTTTAAATTAAATTATCAATAATTAAAAGTTAAAAATAATTTTTTCCTTTCTTTCTCTCTTTATCCTCCCTTCACTTTCCAATAGATGTGAGGTAGGGTGAGTAACATGAATGGAAATAGGATAGTTGAGTGGAAGAGCATGACGTAAGTCAAAAGGACTAAGACAAGCTCTCACTTAAGGGGATGGTAGGGGGTAGGCCTACCATCCCCTAAGTGAGAGCTCGTAGCAGCAAAAAAAAAAAAATCCACCCCAGAGCTTTACAAAACTACGATGGGCTATCACTGTGGTATCTCGTCAATGTAGGGTTCATCTCTTGGTCCAGGCCCACAACCGCACACCGTCGCAAAACCCCGCCACTCACTCCTATTTTCCGCCGTTCTTCTCGCCTCGCATTCGTTTCCTGACTCAATCCACTTTTTCTTTGGTTTCCCAGCCGGTCGATTTTCAGCACACTCACCACTATACATCCGTTTAACCAACCGACTATCATCCATCCTTTCCATATGACCAAACTATCTTAATACACTCGTTTATTCTCTCATTTACGACTTCCTTACGTTCGTTCCTCGTCTATCAATTTTTCTCAAACACACCTAACACATTTCCAAAATTGCCCATCTGAAAAGATTGCACCTTAGATCTATCTCTCTTATTCCACATCATAGTTTCACTACTATACATTAAAACCGGTAGCAACATACCTTCATGCAGAATCCTAGTGCACTCAAAACTTAGTCCCTTTAAATTTCACCAGCCACCTTTCCTTCTACACTGCATCATCCGTTCCCTTTTCATCTAACATATAACCAAAATATTTAAACCCGGATACTTGTTCCAATCACTCACGATCCAACATGATTTCACAACGCCACTCTTCTCACCCACTACCATGACCTTACTCTTATCTACATTTACTTTCAAACCCCTCACTTTACACATCCTATCAATTCTCTCAAACTTTCTTCAGATTTGCAACACAAAACCAAATCATCAGCGTTTAATAAGCAGGGCACTCTACACTCTCTTCTATTCTCCATCAGTCTAACACACTCCCCTACCTCTCTTAATTCTTTCATCACCCTATCCATATACAAATTATATAGCCATGAAGACATAACACATCTCTGCATCACCCTACTATTGATATTAAACCACTCACTTTTCAATCCATTTATTCTTACATATGCTTCGCTATCGACATATATATTTTTGATTCCATTCAGATGCCTCTACCACTAACAACTGCCACAAAGCTTCCCTATTAATCCTGTCACGCGCCTGTTGCAAGTCCATAAAATCTAAAAACAATTTATTCTTCTTCTCTCCCATTTTCCCATTAATTTGCTTCAACGTGAAAATTTTTCCTTTTCTTTCTTAATTAATTTGAATTATTTAATAAAACAATAAACAAAAAATGTTAAAAACATACTTGCGTTGCAAGTCCAACCAGTCCATCCAATATGGATGGTAAAAATGGTACAAGAGCCGCCTGTCTTCCAGTTGCTTTTAGACTCTCACAAAAGCCCCAAACGGCTCTGAAATATTTAGTACAAATCAATCACCTTTGACTTTCATATGTGCTATTTCTAAATCAAAATAAAACTATATATAAATGAAAAAACCTTTCATACCTTACAGCTGAAACCTTAAGAATAGGATTTGGGCTATGAGTAAGTGCTGAGACAGTTCCTTCCAAAAAGCGATTAAGTTGTTCTGGATTCAATACCTGACAGAATCTACTCCCGCACCATAAAGACCGACCAGAAAGAAATGGAGACAAATTTGGATCTAAATCGGAAAGTACGATTGACTGAATGAAATTAGAGATATCGAAGTCCAACTTTCTTTTAGATAATTGAATAATTACAAGTTCCCTAGTTGATCCAAGAGCGAGCATCACGGCTTCGTGCCCCTTCCACCATGCCGGGTCTCCAGATGATCTTTGCGTTTCAACACGTTCTAAATGGCGTGTCACAGCCATAACAAGACTTGGACCACAAGTTTCATGAAGTTCTTCAGATAAAACCTATAAAAATATTTTTTAATAAAAATATAGGTGAAATACTAAGGTTTGGATTATCAATGCCATATCTGAGTTTTACGTGAAGCCTTTAACAAGGAAGCAGAATATCATTTTATTAGGTTAAAACATTGTAATTATTATTATTTAAAATTTAACTTTAGAATAAAAAAAATACGAACCCTTAACAAATCTTGAGAAGAAATCCTCACTGAATAAGCAAAGCTGTCTTCATCTTCATCTTCAACAAAAGCGTCAGGGTTGCCACTCCAATTCTGAATCTTCAATAAATAAATAAAAAAAAAATAAAACCTGAAGCACCAGTTAAAGTATCAGGGTTGCTACGTTAATTCAGAATCTTCAATAAATAAAAAAATAAAACATGACAGCACTAAGTACAAGACATTAAAAAGTAATACCAAAAATTAACATTAAAACTTATATAATACCTGTTCTTCTGTAATTTGCATGTACAATATCAGGTAATATATTAAATCTGGCAACCCATGGCGTATTAACTCCTTATGCTTCGCCGTTTCAACAAGCACATGAACAAATTCAAATATTGCAAATATTAAGTTTTCAAAACCCAAGACTTCACCTACAGTTAATAATAATTACAAGCTTTAATAATAATAATAATAATAATAATAATAATAATTAATGAATAATAATTAATAAAAATAATAATAATAATAATAATAATAATAATAATAATATAATAAAATAATAATATAATAATAATAATAATAATAATAATAATAATAATATAATAATAATAATAATAATAAATAATAATAATAATAATAATAATAAATTATAATAATATAATATAATAATATTAATAATAATAATAATAATAATAATAATAATAATAATAATAATAATAATAATAATAATAATAATAATGATAATTCAATTCAATTTCAATTCAAAAAAAAATTTCAATACATGGAAAATACAATTTAGTTTAATAAAAAGATGACATACATTTTTATATGATATTGGTCAACTATTTTACCAAGTATGGTTTGATGCTTGTACCAATTTAAGTATTTCAAAGCAGCATTTTGCCCAATTTTATGTTAGATGATTGATAATATTAATCAAGATGTATTTTCCTAGTATGTGACGATTGGGTCTACTATATTGCAGACACAGTGTTGTTGTTCGCTTTGAAACCCGAAATACATTTAATATAATGAGTCTAAAAATAATTAAAACCATACAATATATAATAACAATAATAAAAATAATAATAATAATTCCATTTTTTAATAATAATAATAATAATAATAGTAGCAATAAAACAGTATATAGATATAATCATAATAATAATAATATTAATGAATAATAATATAATAATAAATAATAATAATAATGATATATATTTTTAATAATAATAAAAAGTTATATTACTAGTAACGATCGAATATAGTCATTACAAAATGAACCGGACAGATACTACTGTTATGATTGATGACATCGTTATTGTATAATAACGATGTCATCAATCATAGACAATGTGACAGTAGTATTGTACGGAACGAAATTAAATAATAAACCCACTAACCAATTCAACTTACTTACTAACAACACAATAATAATAATAATAATAATAATAATAATAATAATAATAAATAATAATAAGTATAAAAACATTAACATTATTAACTGTAATAATGGTAATAATAATAATAATAATAATAATAATAATAATAATAATAATAATAATAATAATAATAATAATAATAATAATAATAATAAATAATAAATTAGTAATAACACCACTACCGCAACTACTACTACTACTACTACTACTAATAATAATAATAATAATAAAAATAATAAGTATAATAGCATTAACATTATTAACAATAATAATAATAAATAATAATAGCAATAATATAATAATAATAATAATAATAATAATAATAATAATAATAATAATAATAATAATAATAATTGAAATAAATAAAATAGTTCTAATAGTATCCATAATAATAATAATAATTACAGTTTTTCAAAATATACAATGTGAAAATTTCTTACCATCCGAATCAGTTGGGTCGTCAGCCTCTTCTCTGTTATTAACAACAGTATTGACATAAGTCATTGCAGAATTAGTTAAAGTGTGCCAGACAGGACCCAAAATCTCGCTTAAATATTGTCCCATTTGCTTAGGAACACTTTTCAACAAAACTGTTAAGGCTGTTAAGAAATATAATAATTAAAATAAATATTCAAATGATAATCAAATATGGAAATATGATTTTTTATCCTCCTCAAAAACACATTACACTATTTTTTTTACCATTAATAGTGGTTCTATCATTATCATTATAGTAATAATACAATATGTGGTATCTGGTACCCTTCTTTTGGCACTTTCATCCCAAAACTATGGTTATCCTAAACTTTTTGTACTTACCAGTTAATATTTCTTTCTTAAGACCTGAATCTGAAGTAAACCCATCATTATCATTATAGTAATAATACAATATGTGGTATCTGGTACCCTTCTTTTGGCACTTTTTGTACTTACCAGTTAATATTTCTTTCTTAAGACCTGAATCTGAAGTAAACCCATCGGGCGTTTGAAGACCTTTCACAAGAGCTTGCATGAAGGCGGGCAAAATTGGATGCAATAGAGTTTTAGCATGAGATTTGTTATATTCTGCCATCATGCAAATCATATTGGCTATCATACTAAATATTTCAACCGCTCTACCTCTTGTTCTAATGCTGTATATCTAAAAAAAAAATAATAATAAAAAAAATATTGAAAATTAAAAATGTCTCCACATACGCTAGCACAGATTATGTGGTAACAAATCATTCTAGTAATAAGGTAATTCTAGTAGTAAGGGGTAAGGGGAACTGTAAGAATTATAGGGGAATAAGTTAATCGAGTGTTGTAGGGAAGATATATGCGGGTATTTTGGTCGAAAGAGTGCGTCGAGTGACTGAAGGACTGATTGGTGAAAAACAAGGTGCATTTAGAAGTGATAGAGCAAGTGTGGATCAAATTTTTACATTGAAACAAATGATTGAGAAAATGAGAGAAGAATAAATTGTATTTAGGTTTTATGGATTTGCAACAGGAGCATGATAGGATTAATAGGGAAGCTCTATGGCAGGTGTTAGTGATATATAGTGTTAATGGTAGGCTTCTGAATGGAATCAAAAGTATGCATGACGATAGTGTAGTAGGAGGAGCCTGAAAGAACAACCAACCAAGTAAAAAGGAAGACAAGGTAAGGCTGAAAATAATTTAAGTAATTGGATACCGCAGAAATTAGAAAGAAGATAAAAGGATGTAAGTGACAGATAAGAAAGATAAAGCGGTACGTTAGAATTCATCAGGAAGTAAGAATCCCGTGGAGATGGGTAAGTGAGGTTGTTTTATTTTATTGGCATCTCTCAAAGTGTTTATTTATTTAAGTAACGTTGATTATTGATGTTATAGGCACCAGTATGGGGACGGTAATACCGTCAGATTGAAACAGAAAAGGATCGCAGGGGATGTCTATCCAACGCTCTTGTGCTGACGGAGGGGCATGGGTCGTTCGGAACTTTTTGATCCGAGGGTTCAGGATTGGGGTGGGTGAAAGAAAGTTTTCCGTTACTGGCGGGACGAACTGGAAGGCGTCCTCTCTTCCGGAAGACGTAGGCCACGGGAGAAATAATCTTGGATCATAGATGGAAGGCATTTCTAAATACTAAAGAAAAGTATTACTGTGATACAGTTGCAAGTTGTAAACTAGATTTTAGTTTTAATCAAGTTAGCGATCGGGTCGGCGCTTGGTTAGTGAATAGTTGGAAATATTGGGGGGCCGCGGGCCCCCCAATTTTTTTTTATTTTATTTTGGGGGGGGGGTTAAAATTGGGGGTTTTTTGGAAAAATTGTGTCCCTACCACTAAGTGTTGTTATTTTGTAATTGGCAATTATTTTATATATGTCGTTTTATTGAACTGTTTACTGTGTCCTGAGAACTGTTATTTATATAAAAAAAATTTGTTGTACTTACATTTAGTGAATATTTTGGAAATGAGAGGATATTGTGTGGATTGAGATTAAGACGTGTATTTTATTATATGTCATTTTGAACTATTTACTGTGCTTACTAAGCACTGTGTCATTGATGAATTTGAAGAACTAGTTAAAGAATTGGTTAATGTTTACCTTTATTTAAGTAAAGTCATTGTTTTGAAACATATCGATTATTATTTAGTACTGGGTGTCATCTAATGAATCGAAGGATTGTTAAAGTAATTATATTTTGATACGTGTATCTGACGAGAGTAAGTTTCAAGAAATTTAGTAGTTTAATATGTTTGTTCTTAATTTATAATGTGTAAATTATTATCAAAGTTTCATATAGAAAATCCAACTCAGCTTCTCATTAGACCTCATCACCGAAGAGAACTCATTGATTCGTTTACAATAGTGAAGTGTGTGTAAGAATAAATAGAGTTGAAAGTGACTGGTTTAATATTAATAACAAAGTGAGGCAGGGATGGGTTATGTCTCCTTGGTTATTCAATTTGTATATGGATGGGGGTTATGAAAGAATTAGAGGTAGGGGTGGCAGGGGAAGGTGTTAGAATGATGGAGAATGGAAGAGAGTGGAGGGTACCCTACTTATTATATGCGGATTATTTGGTTTTGTGTGGCGAATCGTAAGAGTTTGAGAGGATTGGTAGAGGGGTTTGGCAGGGTGTGTAAAAGAAGGGGTTTGAATATAAATGTAGATAAGAGTAAGGTTATGATGGCGAGTGAGAATAGTCCGCAGTGTGAAGTTATGTTAGATTGTGAGCAACTAGAACAAGTGTTTGAGTTTAAATATTTAGGATATATGTTGGATGAAAAGGGATCGGATGATGCAGAGTGTAGTAAGAAAGTTGTGAATGGTAGGAAGGTGGCTGGTGCAATTAAATCCATGGTGGATGTAAAGGGACTGAGTCTTGAGGGCGCTAGCGTTTTACATGAGGATATGTTGTTACCTGTATTAATGATTAATGTATAGTAGTGAAACTATGGTCTGGAGTACGAGGTATCTATAGATCTAAGGTACAATGTGTTCAGATGAACAACCTTTGGGGGCGTGTTAGGTTGAGAAGAATAGATAAAATGAGGAATGAGTTGTGTGGTGTGAAGAAATGAGTAAATATGATAATAAACGAGAGTACATTGAGATGATTTGGTCATATGAAAAGGTTGGATGATAGTCGTCATTAAAGCAGATGTAAAGTGATGAGTGTGCTGGGAATCAACCGGCTGGAAGACCGAAGAAAAAGTGGATGGAGTCGGTAAAAGAACGCCTGAATGACAGGAATGAGAGTTTGGCAGAGGCAAGAAGAAAGGTGCATAATAGGAATAAATGGTGGGGTTTTGTGACTGGGTATGGTTGTGGGCCCTGCTCAGGGAATGAACCCTACATTGACGAGATGCCCTAGTGAGGGTCCGTCGCAGTCCCATGAAACCCTAGAGTGGAATTTTCTGCCTGCGATGAGTTCTCACTAAAGAGTACAAAGGGGATGATAAGGCTGGGCTTTCTTTTAGACTTGCGTCATATTCTTTTCTACTTTTCTGTTCTGGTGTATGCAACACATTTTCACCCCCAATCTGGGGAGAGGAGGAGGAGGAGGAGATTATTTTATATATATATATATATATAATATTATATATATATATATATTATATTATTATATAATATATTATATATATTATATATATAGTATATTATAGTAATATAATTATATATACTAATTATATATAATAATATATATATATTATATATATATAATTATATATATATATATATATATATATATTATAAGTATATATATATTATTATTATATTATATATATTAATTAATATTATATTATATATATATATATATATAAATATATATATATAGTATCCATATAGTAATATATATATATTATATAGTCACAGTTAGTTGTTAGTCGCAGTCCCGTGACGCTCTAGGGTGGATTTTTCTGATTTTTTTTTGTTTTGGTGTTTTTTTTTTCTGACTGCGACGAGTTCTGACTTGGGGGTATAAAGGGGACAGTAATGGGGGGGCTTTCTTTTCGACTTGCGTCATGTTCTTCTACTACTTTTCTGTTTCGATTAATGTTACACACCTCACCCCCAATCTGGTTAAATAATAATAATAATAATAATAATAATAATAATAATAATAATAATAATAATAATAATAATAATAATAATAATAATAATAATAATATACAACTTCACAATCACACACCATAAATGGTTAATAATTTTACCTGTTCTTCACAAAATATTCTATACATTTCTGGAAGAATAACTGGAGCTACTTGTGGAATGTGTTGATCTGTTAAATCACGAGAAAATTCTGTTAGAACACGCATGGCACCATGAACAGCACCTTCCTCGCCACTTTTCAAAGCTACCATTAACAATTCAAATAAGTTTTTCCATTGATCAGGCCAGTCCCAATGAGCTATTGCTGATATGGCATAGGCGACAGATGTCCTAAAATTGCAGAAAACGAAATTACTATAAACTGTATTTGTGAATATTACATTAAAATTTTTGTTATTATATTATTGACGATATGCCATAGTGAAGGTCCGTCGCGGTCCCGTGAAGCTCTAGGGTGGATTTCTGACTGCCCCGAGTTCTCACTAATAGGTAAAGAGGGGGCGGTAAGGCTGGGCTTTCTTTCCGACTTATGTCATGTTCTTCTACTACTTTTCTTTTCCGATGCATGTCAGGCACCTTACCCCCAGTCTTGGGGGAAAAAAAGGATGGTATATAAACTATATATATAATATATATATATATATATTATATATTATATATATTATATATATATATATTATATATATACGTATAATATAATATATATATATATATATATATATATATATGAGGAAAGTTTTGATTTTCACAGAAGGCACTATTTTATTTAACTCAATTGTACCCAGCTCACTCCTAAAAGAAGTCAAATGAATGTGATTAATAATTTACACATACCTAGTTGAGAGGCAAAGTGAAATTTTAAATAGCTTTAAATAGTTTAGGGAAATAGTGAAGAGTGGTGTCCCACAGGGTTCAGTGCTGGGGCCACTATTGTTCTTTCAGATATAAATGTTTTAGACCAGAGACTTAAATGGAAGTTCTAAGTTTGTAGGTGATAAAAAAATGGCTACCTCAGTAAGGAATATTGATGGATGCATAAAGATTCAAAATGATCTTGATAAACTTCTTGGGTGGGCAGATAACTGGCAATGATTTAATAGTAAATAAGTGTAGAGGTTCTTTCCACCTAGGTTACATCAAATAAAGTTTTAACTTACGATATGATGGCGATTGGCTTGATTCTGTGGACAAGAAAAGATTTAAGTTGTTTAGATAGCCATGAAGACAGTAGCTTAATCAGTGTTTTTGAAGCAAGGAATAAGCTAATAAGATGATAGGTATAATAAATCGCAATGTCGTTTACAAGAGCAAGGAAGTTATAAGTAAACTGAATAATAGCTATGTTAGGCCAGCATTAAAGTATTGTGCACAAGCTTGGGTCTATTATTTAAGGAAAGACATAGATATGCTAGAGAAAATGCAATGTAGAGCAACAACGATGATTTCTGGGTCTGAGGGTAAGATCTATGAAGAGAGTCTGAAGGAGTTAGGAATGTTTTCTGTAGAAAGGGCGATAGACGGGGACATGATACAAGTCCAATTCAAATATTTACATCTATTGATAATACATAAAGGGGGGGGGGAGGGGAGGAGCAGATTAAATTTTCATATTAAAACCACGGATGGGAGATCAGGGGACACAGTAAGAAAATTAAGAAGGCATGCCATCTTAATATAAGAAACCACTCATTCAGTAACAGGGTTAATTTTTGGAATGGTTTGCCACAGGAGGTTGTTGAGTGTGACTTGATGGCAACATTTAAGAAAGGATTGGATAGGTATATGGATGGTTTGGGTATCATATAGTATATTTTAACTAAGCCAAATTGGCTGGTTTTTAGTTACAGTAGTTATTAAGGTTAAACTGCAAGTTATAACTATAACAAAATTATTAAAGCTTGTAGTGTGGTTAGCATGTACTTTAGCTATAGTTTTTTTCTTTTGGTGGTAGACTTTGTGTATACATGTAAGTTATTGACGAGCCTTGCATGAACATGTTGTTTGCATGAACATGTTGTGGTGATTTGGTTTCTCTTGGTTGAATGGGAAGTCCTCGATAGGCATGTGGGCCTTCTTCACTGTCGCCAGATATTTAATTGTTCTAATTGCAATCGTAGTTTACATGAATGGGACAGTCTCGATAGGCCCATGTGGCCTTCTTACTGTCCCAATATTTCTAATGTTCTAAAATTGCAATGTAGTTTACAAGAGCAAGGAAGTTATAAGTAAGCTGTATAATACCTATGTTACGTAAGTATTAGAGTATTGTGCACAGGTTTGGGCCCCTTATTTAAGAAAAGACAGATATGCTGGAGTGTGTGTAACATAGAGCAACAAGGATTATTTCTAGGTTTGAGGGTAAGAGTTATGAGGAGAGGCTGAAGAAGTTTGAAATGTTTTCTATAAAGGCAATTTCTTACAGGGCATACATATAATACAAGTCTACAAAATATTTACACCTATTGATAATTTGGAAGTCGATAAATTCTTTATAGTAGACCATAGACGGGAGAAAAGGGGATACAATAAGAAAATTAAGAAGATATATAATCTTGATGCAAGAAAACATTTATTCAGTAATAGAGTTGTTAATATTTGGAATAGTTTGCTGCAGGAGGTTGTCGAGTATGACTCACTTACAACATTTAAGAAGAGATTGGATAAGTATATGGATGGTTTGGGCATCAGATATAACATTTTGACTAAGCCAAATTGGCTGGTTTTTAGTTAGTTATTAAGGTAAAAATGCATGTTGTAACTACCGGTGTGACAATAAATTTAATAAAGCTTGTGGTGTGGTTAGCATATAGTTTTTGGTTTTGGTAGTTGTTGACGTATATATTATATGCCCTTTGTTTAGGATATTGACAAGCCTTAGAGTGCACTGTAGGTTCTGCATGTTCTATTAGCATGTGTTCGATATATACCTATTTACTTTGACTGAGACAGTCTCGGTAGGCCCATGTGGCTTCTTACTCTCTTTATTTCCTATGTTCCTAAACTCAAAAACCCTTAGGAATTAGGATATTACCTGACTTTGCTTATAGGTTCATAAAGGCCATGGGGAAGCATTTCCTTAATTTTTGCCTTAGCATAATCTGGGCAAACAGGAACTCTAAACTGAAAAACAAAAATAAAAAAAATAAAAATTTTAGTGATACGAAAAAACAATTTAAAACGAGGAAAAGAAGTTATTAAGATCAGAGAATGAAGACAGAAACTAGAAATGACAGTGTAAAAGAACAAATTCATCACAAATGAGCTTCACTCTATGTCAAACCTGAGTTAGAATATTAAGTTAAGAAGTAAAGAACCATTTCTGTTCAAAGTCAACTCGACAAGATGAACACCAAATTCTGAAATAGTACAATAAAATTGATGTAAAAAAAAATTGTAATAATTATTGTCAAAATATACTAATACAGACTTAATTATCTACTAGGCTATATGAAAATACCAAAATGCTGATTGTTCAAGGATTGCATTATTTGCAAAGCATTACATTGCCCAATTATTTACAATCATGTTTGACAAATTAATTTTATATTACTTTTTATTAAAACATTAAAAAATTTGAAATGACAAACTAAAAAAGAAAAAAAAGAAAAAAAAAGTTAAAAATAAAAAATGTCATCTGAGAGGAATAAGAATGCTGTTAATATAGGTGTAAAATGTATAATATAAAATGTAATTGCGATTGCTATTAATAAAAGTTGTTTTCTATCATAAAGAGACAAAGCCATGGTGTTTGTGTCTTTGAAACTTATGCATGCAAATATACAAATTTTTTTTGCATTGGGGTGAAAATAAAATTTTATCAATAGAATAAAGGAATTATTTAAGCAGAGATAGAATATAAAAATAGTAATGTTTATTAGCAATATAATCATTATAAATATTACTCAATATCATAAATATTATAGCAATATAATGTTAAGGTTAATATTAATTTTTTTACTAAATTTTTCTTTACATATTTTTTCTACACTTTCGTTTTGTGGAGCATTTGAAAAATTTTGGATAATAAAAGTTTTGAAATTTTTACCTTCAGTAACTTCTAAAATTTTAAGATTTGCTCTTCAGCTGCTTTCCTAACTTCTGCTTGTGGTGATAAAATGCTATTAAGAGTTTCAATCAAGGCTTCTCGAAGACCAGTACCAATGTCTGTAGCCATAATTTACTTCTAGTAACATAGGCAGATTCTCTTTTCAAAATCTTTGTTTAAATCAATAGTTATCAAAAAAAGTGTGATAGGCTTTTTATATTACTCAAATGTTTAAGGAAATTTATTGTAATGCTATTCTTTTATACAAGTATAAAGTGAACTAAAAAATTTAAACTCATCCTTTTAAATAAATTATGAAATATATAACCTGAAAAGTTAATAAAAGACAAATGAGAATTCACTTTTAAGAAACGAGTATATTTATGGTAGTTAGAAAATCTAGTTAAAATAAACCTTTTAAAAATATTTTCTGTCTAAAATCAATAAATATATATTCTGAAATTTTGATTTAAAAGCGAATTGAAGGAAGCAGATTATTAACTCTTTTGCAAATGCATAAGAAACAAGATAATTTAAACTTCCTTTTAATGTGCTTTATCCCCTTCTCAGAGGGTAACACAAGGGGACTACAGGAAATTGAACTTTAAGGCCGGCTATCCAAAGCCTGTCACCACCACGTGTTCGCAGCTGAATTTTAATTCTTCCCCCCAGGAAGATAAAACTCAGACTTCTATGCAGAGGATTGAACCAGCATCCTCTTGCATGAGAGTCAGTGAGTCAACCTCCTATGCCACGAGGCATTCAAGATAATTTATATTAACTGGAATTACCAAATACAGATTAACATATACAGTATATATATTTGATTGAAAATAATATTGGGATTATTAAGGCTCAATTAAATCAAATGTCATGATGCAGAAAATGTCAAATGTGCTCAAATGTGATTTAATCAACTGGATTTGATTGATGAGAAAGTTTTCAAAGATCATGAGAATTATTTAAGCTATGTTTAATTAGATCTTCAAAAGTTATATTTAAATAGTAAATGATAGTTTTTGTTGTTTTTTTCAGGTGTGGCTGATGATCTGAGAAAAAGAATTACCTGTGAAATAATGGTTATGATTCATCAAGTTTCTTTAACTAGTGCTCCTGTTTAAAGAAAGGATGTAGTTTAAAATGTAGTTTAGAGTTTAGAATAAGTTTTATGTTTTTGTTGATTTGTTAATTACTTTTGTATTCTTATATTTCAGTTGCTAAGTAATAAAATATAAGATGGTAAAAATAGAAAGGTTTAATAAGTAATGAAAGAGAAGATATAACTGGAAGTTGAGGTAATAATGGGAAGAAGGAAGAATACTGATGGTGAAGGGTGTCTGAATAATAAAAGGGAGGATCAAGATTTTATGGAGGAATCTTGGAACAATAAATTAACTTTGTGTAGATATAGTGTTTGAGTAGTGGGTAGTACAAAGAATGTAATAATTGATTTATTGCAGGTACTTCTAGTTTTAGAAGTACCTCTATACTTTGTAGATTTGTGATCGATCAGGGATCTGCCCAGTAGTAATTGTTGTGGTAAATTGTTAAGTAATTAATTTAAGTAACTAGGTAATATTTTACCTATCTATTAGAAAGTCCTTTTTAATTTATTGTTGCATCCCTTCACTAACATCCTCTTCATACAAATTATCAAACTAATATATGTAAGTAAGTGTTTTATTATATTCTGCTACCACATTTTATTTCAGTGGTAGCAGAGCATAGTTACGAAGGATCTGAGGTTAGTGGTATTGGGTGTTGTCTATAGTAGGTATAGTATCGTCTGTGAGTAGCTTTATTTTAGGTGAAAGATGGGTAGAGACAGTAAAGGTAGTGGTGGTATGGTTAAGAGTAGAAAATGTTGAGACATATTCGTCGTGCATGTCTAGGGTTTGTTGGTGAAGAAAATATGGAGGTGTATGACATATGGAAAAAGAAAGTGAAGGTACGATATAGCATACATTTGTGATGAGAGTGAAAAACCTGTGGGTGAGATTATGTTGCGTTTGAGGGCCAAGGCTGTGCTTGTGATATGGCTTTGAAAGTCTTTGAGTAAAGAAAGTATGAATGCAATCATACGAAAGTTGGATGAAAAGTATGGTAAATTGAATTTATTTGACTTATTAGAGATGATCGTTCGTTAATTGTGTGTATAAGTGTTGGGATGTGTTGGACCAAGTAAATTTAAATAAAATGAGATATAGTGTTTGAGTAGTGAGTAGTACAAAGAAAGTAATAACTTATTGCAGGTACTTCTAGTTTTAGAATTACCTCTATACTTTGTAGATTTGTGATCAATCAGGAATCTGCCAGGTAGTAATTGTTGTGGTAAATTGTTAAGTAATTAATTTAAGTAACTAGGTAATATTTTACCTATCTATTAAAAAGTCTTTTTTACTTATTGTTTCATCCTTTCACTAACATCTTCATATGAATTATCAATATATGTAAGTAATAGTTTTATTATATTCTGCTTACACATTTTTTTTCAGTAAGATTACTTAAAATTCCTGTTTGAAACAAGCTTCATACATAAATATTTAAACACTTCACATATCTCCCATATACATTAAAGTTGCTATTTTTGTGATCAGTAATATAAAATTATCTACAACTTAGTATGAGTGATTTTTATGTATAGTAGTTGATCAAGTTTCAGGAGGGTTAAACTCCCCACAAATCTTCTTTCCTGCTTACAGACCTGAGGTATATATAAATACAGGTATCAAAGTTTATTTGAATGTAATGATCATGAAAAATAAAAAATTTGGTGAAAATCAATATGAAGAAATGTACCCTAATCGTGTCATCCCGCATCATACTATGTCTGCACGTCTCCATCAAAGTCTTGGAGAAGCAGGAAGTTGGTTCTCCAAGAACTTGAGGGCTGTCCTACAACAAGTACCAGAAAGATTGCTGCAACACTACATGTATGTCATTCGACAGTTTTCAGGGTATTGAAAAATCAACTTCTTTACCCTTATCACATCCAACGAGTGCAGGCACTTTGGTGAAAGAATTTCCTTCAAAAGTAGCTTTGTGTGCCGTTTATGGATGCACAGAAATTGGCAGACATCCTCTAAACAATTTGAGCAGAAATATTGTTCATCGATGAGGCAAATTTTTCCAGAGACGCCATATCGAACTTCCACAACAATCACATATGGGCTAATGAGAACCCACATGCAATAGTTGAAAGCCGCCATCAACACCAGTTTTCATTGAATGTATGGGTCGGAATTGTTGGTGACATTTGATAGGTCCATTCTTTTTCCAGCGAGGCTTACTGGAGACGTTTATTGCAAATTTCTTGAACATGATTGCTACACTACTGAAAGAAACGTCTTGTTTTACATTAAGATCGAAAATGTAGTTTCATGCCGACTGCGCTCCAGGCTCATTTTTTTAGTTTAGTTGCTCGTCCTATTTTTGGAACACTGTATATCCAACGTTGGATAGGTCAATGGAGGTACACACCTTGGCTCGCGAGTCTCCAGACAAACAGGGTTTGGCAATGAGTGGGCCCAACACGAAAAAACCCACGCCGGTTTTTTTTCAAATAAAGCCACTTGAAAACCGCTTTTTGCCCTTGGGTTTTTTCAGAGAATTTTTTCAGACATAATTGTTGTTAAAACTGTAAAAAAAATGAAGATCCTCGAGTTTTTCTCTTTTACTCAGTAAAATATTAATTAATTCATTTAATTCATATATTGAAAGAGAAAAAAAAAAAAAAAAAAAAAAAATAGCATATAGTATACATATTGTACAATATATTATATTAGTATATATATATATATATATATATATTATATATTAATATATATATATATATAATATATATATATATATATTATATATAACGGGTATATATTAATAGATTTTTTTAAAATACATCTAGTTTAAACAAATCACTATTTTGCCTTCTTTTTTTAATACATTTTCATTCAGAATGCATTTTGATTAGCAAGATTAAAGAAAGCAAAATATTAGCATCTATACACTTTTACTTAGTGAAATATTTATAAGATCATTTTCATTCATTGTTGAAAGAATATATAGGGTATATATATATTATATATATATATAATATATATAATAAGTTATTATATAGTATATATATTATTATATAATATAATATAATAATATATATATATATATATTAATATATTATATATAAAGTATATATATATTATATTTATATATATATATTATATCTATATATCTTTATCTATATATATATATATATACTATATATATATATATATTATATATATATATATATATTATATGGCGAGCTCTGAAAAGTAGACCTGCTAGATTTCTTCGAGATGGTGAGGAGTAACCAGGTTTTAAGGTTTGTATCATTTCAAAAAAAAAACTTCAATTCAGCTTAAAAATTGAAAAATAAAAAGAAAAAAAAAACTTAAATTTTTTGGTTATGAAATTATTTTTTTTTCAATTTGTGTTTGTAAATATATATTTAGACAATTCTTTTTGAGTTTTTGCTGTGTCAGCATACAGAATACTATGTTTTCATTGTTGATGTCTTTGCAGCCATCGAAATTAGATGAATCCCTTTCTTCTTACATCTGTAGATCCCATACTTTCACGGTGTTGTATTAGCACTTGATTCACTAGATTTGCCAGAATTTGACAAGCGCTTACAAGATTTTTTCCAAATGCACTTTATTCTTTCAATTTTATTGCAATCTGTATCACTCGTATGATTATACATTTTACTGTTGCTGTGCTTAGCATTCAAAATTCAGTCCAATTCATTTCCTAGTTTTCTTGCGGATCCCAGAGTCTTTTGGGCATCTAGTTATATAATCAACTTATAATAACTTTACAAAATTGAAAACAACAATTAAATTAATATGAAATTGCAGTTATTGCTGATAAGGAAAGGAAATGAAAAAACCAATTTTCCGGTTTTTTTTCGGTTTTAGATGAAAAAACAAAAACTCGGAGGAGCGCCCACTGGGCTTTTTCCAAAAAAGTGGTTTTTTGCCACCCTGGCACCTAAATGCATTGATTTTTCTTGTGGGGGTCACATGAAAATTTGAACAGTTGAAGTCCAAGAATTAAGGGATTGCATAATCGCATCTTGTGACGCACAGCACACACACGGTATATTTGGACGTGTCCGCCAATCAATGCGTCGCAGAATAGAAGCCTGTATTGCCACTGGGGGTGCTCAATTTTCAATATTTGTTAAACCTTAGTGCACCATTGCTCCATAACTATTTCTGTTGTATATTTTCCTCTGTGCAGTAATGATATGTAGTTCTTCATAATTAAATAATTGAATGAATTAAATTATTACCTTTCCAAATTTAGTTTACTGTTTTTCGTAACAATGTTTAAATTGGGTAATTGTACTCCAGAGGTTGTGCACCCCGATTTTTATGAAATCACAGGAAAAATCAAACTTGTTTGAACTGAAGAAGTGGAAAAGAAAAGATTGTCGCTCTTTAGAAAAAAAAGTTACAGCCTCTAAGTTGTTAAATTTGAACATAAAAGTTTATTAAAAACAAGTAAAGATTTTTTTTATTGAGAACCAAAATAAATCTAGAAATTATGATGCAGGCTCGTTAAAACGAAAATCGGCGATCCTCTTTAGGAAAAAAGTTACAGCCTTTGAAAGTTTAAAATTTTCCCATAGACTTTCTTATAATAAAAATTATGGGCCTCGTTGCTCGTTTTAGGGCCATCCTAGTTCAGGTTATGATAAGATTTGTTATTCAATAGATTTTCCTCTGTGTGGTACCTAACAATAACTTATCATAATGACTTAGAGGCCTGAAATGAGACTAACCTGGATCGATCAATATTGAAAAGTCTATGGGATTTTTAACAACTTTGAGAGGCTTGTAACTTTCTTTTCCTAAAGAGAGCGGACAAATTTTTCGTTTTCAGCTATTCTTCATTATATTTTTTTTAGAGTATATTCTGTGGATTTTCATAAAATCGGGTGATAACCCTGGGTAAATTTACCGTTAAATTGGTTTTCACACCTTGTATGATTGGCGAAGCAGAGGCCAATTTTTGGTGCAATGTTTATTAATCTTAAATTGATATGGCAGGAGATACTCATAGCAAATTTTTTTCGCAAATATTAACGTACATCCTGTATATCTATATAATATATATCTATATATATATATATAGTATATATATATAATATTATTATATATATATAATATATATATATATAATATATTTATATATATATTATATATATATATATATACTGATCTAGATTCAAATCCGAATTTACCCATCAATGGTGTATACCTAACAAACATAACCTATACTGAACTAGAGGGCCTGAAGTGAGACCTTACCTTGATGGATCAAAAATAAAAAGTCTATGGGAGTTTTAACGACTTTGAGAAGCTGTAACATTTTTTCTTAAAGAGCGACGATTTTTATTTTCATTATTCTTCATTATTATTTTTTTAAGAGTATAACCTGTAATTGTTATAAAAATCGGGGGTGACACCTCTCTGCACTACTATTACCAAAAATTTTTAAGTTTTGTATTTTCATGGAACAAAATTGCGCTTTTACACTTCATTAGGCTATATATAATAATGCATTTATATAAATTTTATCTTTATAGTATTAAAAACTAAATAAATGATGTTCAAGGGTACTATAAAAATAACAATACTATAACCACTATCCCAGTCATAAGTAGGCTAGCTTACATGCAATTTACATTATAAAGATATAGGCCATAATAAACATTCTTTTTTATTTTTGTATCCGAGTGAACCTTATCAACTACGGGCACATACCGTCCCTCCAGGCTTAAGGAATTCTGCTCTTTGAGTCATTACGAATTTGAAGCAAGCTCAACTACTCGCTATCGTGATCTTCCGGATATATACCTATTAGGGACAAATTACCAAAAACAAGAAAAAAAAAATAAAATCCTTATTTGGCCTAATAAACCTACATTTAGAGAAAGATAGTTCGTACCAGGCAATAAAAGTAGTTTTAGAAAAACAAATACAATAAAACTGATTAAACCAAAAAGTAATAATTAATGCTTTCCTTACTTGAGTTTGGGAAGGGTTTTATGTTAAAATGCTTTCGATTCGATATAACCTGCAAATAATCTATGCTGCTAATTTTCCAAATTCAGCACGGCATTACTAGCCTACTCGGTAAAATGACAAGGAGTTATAGGAACCTTGCCACCCATTCTTGAAACGACGTTGCTACTTGCTACGACAAGGCTGCAGAGCTGGGAACTGAAATAGCATAGTATAAATATGTGAATAGTAGAGCAGGAGGCGGAGCCGGAGCCGTGGAGAAGAAAGATTTGCATAGCTGGGCATGCCGCAACGATTTTTGGCTATTCGGCTAATCGGCTACGCCGCACTATCAATTCTTATAGCCGTAGTCGTAGCCGAAACTTTTTTTTTTAAATAGTCGGACAAGCCAACGACGCACTGCATTTTTCCGCGGCTATCGTTTCGGCTATGGAATTTTTTTAAATTAATTAAGTGAACCCTAACTCCGTTCTCCCTGATGACAATGTTTTTGTGTAAACCTAAAACGGGTTTTTAATTAATAAACAGGCGTGGCATTGTAGTGATAAGTGTGTAATAATGATTTCAGTCTTAGTTCCTATACTAATACGAATAGATGTGTCAAAGCTTAAAGATAGAAGCGCACCTGTTTTAAACACGCAGTTTTATTCAAAATTCCTTTGTGATGTTCTTGGTCATGTTATTATTTTTTAATTAGGGTTTATTATTATTATGTTCTAAGTAATTAAGTAATAATTATTATATATTATATTTACTGATTAGTAGTTACTAAGGTTACTAAGTAATTAATTACTAATAAAATATAATATATAACAAATTAATAAATATTATATATATATATATATATATATATATATATATATATATTATATAATATATATATATATATTATATTTATATATATATTATATATTATATATATATATTATATATATATTATATATATATATTATATATATATATTATATATATATATATATATATATTTACTTTGTAATTTAACGGTATCGCCGTAGAATAGCCGAATAGCCGCATAGTTAATGCCGCACTGAGGTTTTCAAAAATGCAGTCGGATAGCCGTAGACGCACTAGTTGGTGGCAAGACGAATAGCAGATGACGACGCTCGAAAAATTATAGCCGCGCCCAGCTCTGGATTTTAGAATAGCTTGGAAAATTTTTTTTGGGTGGGAGCCGGAGTAGGTTTTTGTTAGAAGGAGTCTAGCAAATTTAACATGGCAAACTTAAAATAAAATTCATTAAGATATGACCCAAAAAAAAAAAAGAAAATCAACTAAAAAAAAAAAATTTCGCATACATTTTTATAATTTTGTCGTTTTTCAGAGCATTATATAATCTGGGTAAAGCATACTTTTTAGTAATCATACTTGTGTTGTATATCAATGTTTTTACAGTGTATAATAAATTTATTTATTTTATTTTATTTTGTTTGCCCATTCCTTTAATGTTTTCATGTAAAACAGCCAGCAAAACTGACCGGTGCTAGACAAAAATTATTTTTGCAATTCAGCGCACAATATACATGATAAATAAATATTTACATCACAAGCAACAAATAAACAACTTAAAATTTGGTTGGCCTGTGTTTTTTACTTGTTATTAACTTCATATATCTATATATATATATATGTATATATATATTTTATATATATATATATATATATAGTATCTATACTATTATATTATATATAATTTCTCTATGAATCTATGTCTAAATAGTGCTATGCGATACAAAAGTATATATTATATATATATATATATATATGTTAAATATTGCATAAATCGCAATTAGATAAAGAAAGAACATATATGAGAAGGTAAAGCATTTAACCTGCTTCTCTTACTTACTTATATGTTCTTTTCTTTTAATATATATATATATATATATAGTATATATATATTATATATTATTATATATATATATATATATATATAATATATATATATATCTATCTATATATATATATTATATATATTGATAAGGTAACTGCATTAACCGCAGTGTCAATGGTATTGATCAATCAGCAGGGTGAATAGCTAGAAAGGGTGCTTTTATCACTATTATGATATTATATATTATATAACATATATATATTAATAATTTATATATATATATATATATATTATATATAATATTTATATATATCTATATAATATATATTTATATAATTTATATATATATATATATATATTATATATATTACAGGTGGGCATTGAATTTTTTAATCAGTAAATTATCGCTAATTTTTCGTTAACTTTTAACGAATTTCGTTATTTCGAAAGAAGATTTCGAATAGATAACTTGTTTTATTTCCAAATTTCCCTAACCGCTCTCTCAATGGCTCAAAATGTGTTTTATCCTTACACGGTTATTATCTCGTTTTAGTAATGTTTAACATGTTTTTCTTATGCTGTATTTCTTATCTCCTTATTGGTTGCTGAAGAAAAAAGATAGTGACTGTTGCCGTTCAATGAGTCATTAACTAATCATTAACTTCTTTCGTTCATTACTTGAGCTTGCTTCTTTTGTTGTGACTAGTGAAAAATACAAGAAATAGGCCTAATAAGCGTTTTAATTAAAAAAAAATATCATATATTTTAGGGATGTGCCGAATAGTGAAAAAGCGAATACCGAATACCGAATATTCCGGCTAAAAGTATTCGGCCCCGAATACCGAATATTCGGCGAATGAATCACTTCACTTTCGGCCGAAAGTTAATTTTAAAGTTCAGAACACAAACAGAAAATTTAGATTCTTTGGTGCAAACAAAAAAAGTGTTAAATTTTTTTCTTGATGGACTTTTGTAGCAGATATACTAGTATTCGGAGGTGCTGATTATCATATATGTATTCGGATTTGCTGTATCACATCCCGTTTTTGTGCAATCATGGATCTATTTTTGCATATTGCTTAGGAATGACAAATTCATGTGCGCACTACGTAGGCTGTATAGACGTTACCTTTCGCATATATCTACAGTAGCAGCAAGTTTACTGCGGTGGATATTCGGGAAGCATGTGTAACTTTAGTAGCGTCATTACAATGTAGGATCGCCAATGACTGGATGATAGTCTATCACCATCTGAATAAAATACAGTCGGATGGTCGTCATTGTTCACCCAGGTGAACTGAACGATCTTGAATGAAAGTTGTATTTGCTGAAGTTGTCCTGAGCTGTTGGGTTCGAGGTTGCATGAAAATGACTACTGGACCATGGCAACAAGAAGTAACATTTTATCGTAAAGAGAGCAGAGCTGCGAGGCTTTCCAGTCATGATAAGTGACTTTGGTGTATTGCAGTGAAGTTTACAGGTCTACTACTCGCTATGGACTCCCAGCATTACGATGCAGGTTGAGTGGAACTGTTTATTTGAACACTTCAAGGAGCAGTTTAAGTGTGTGTTGTTACACAGCAACAGGTATGCTTCGGTTCTAGTAGGGGTACTCGGTACGGATGAGAGAGGAGTATGCAAAAATCAGGACAGTTTTGGAGAGGCTACAATATCGGGTACATGGATGGTAATATGCGTCGACCTCAAAATTGGTAAACATTTGCTTCGGTCAGCAGCAGGTTTCCCAAAATGTTTCCTGCTTCTTCCTATTGGGAACCGGGCGGCAAAGGAATCCACTGGACCACGAAGAGAAATGGCCCACCGACGGGCAACCTTGAGGCCAGGTACAGGAAATCGTTTACGTGAACACTTGTACTGAGAGAACAACAATCATCTTAACCTCCACTCACATAAAACTTGGTTTGATGATAACAATTTGTGAAGGCCCTGGACCATCATGGTGAATGCTTCCGCTATATATGCTCAACGTTTCGTGGTCTGAGTGATGAGAAGAAAAAAGCTGGGATTTTGGAATGGCCCACAAATACGCCTCCTCCGTGAAGAAAAAAGCTGGGATATTTAATTGGACTGTGTTAGAGGCAAGAGCGTGAATGCTTTTTTCGATGTAGCACAGAATTTATCTGGGGACGGAAGCCGAGAACGCACTAACATTTGTACAGGAAGCTTGTGCTAGACAGTTTTCATTTCTATGGGATGTAGAATGGTATAAGAGTTGCACTATTACATTCTCACCTAAGAAAATTTAGAGATATAAGAGCGATGTTAGTGATGAGCAGGTGAACGCTTCCATCAGATCTAAAGTTCATGGAAGGACGGTACCGGGGCAAGTGGGATATGAATATGATGGCCGACTATTGTTTGAGCTTGATGAGGGATTTCCAGACGCTATGCACAGTAGATCGTCTATGAAGAGAAATACTACCATTGTAGGTATGTTTACATTAACTATACCCATTCCTTCTTATACATTCATTGTTGTCGCATATTATCTTTATTATAGTTGTTATTATAATGTTTAACATATTCTATCAAGACATGTAATCATATAATAGTTATTTTGTTTAAATCCTTTTTCATCAATTTAATAATATATATATATATAATATATATATCTTATATATAATTATATATATATATATATTATATTATTATATAGTATATTATATTATATATATATATATATATATATTTATATATTATATATATATATATATTATATATTTATTTTATTTATATCCTTATAACCACTCTACCATTCTTGAAAAAGGTAAAAATCCTAAAATTTTACAAATCTGTGTTACCCACATATTACAAATGCGATGTGATATGCAAAAACGATACATTTTTGGAATCAGACATAATAATCTAATTGGGAACCCGTCAAGAAATTTCAATGTTTACAGTGTTATATAGAAAGTAATAAATACAAAAGTAAAATATTTCTTACCTATAGCAACCATTCAATATTAAAATATTAATGAAATTGAAATTTTTTATAGATATTAAACTAAACTTCATTTGAATAAGCTTAAAGTTAAAATGACAGAACATTAGCAGTTCTTCATTTTCAGGGATAAGCCTATTTCTTGTGGCTTGTCATAAATATTCCTCCTGTTTTCTAATATTCCTTAACTTTTCGATGATGATGGTGGAAGCTGAAAGGTATTTTTTATTTGGCTAGTTTTTTTCAATTCATAAAACTATTTCCAGTGTTTTTCAACCAATTGAAGAATATCATTGTTCTCACTGGTCAAAGTAGGCAAACATATAATATTTTGTTGATTTCTTGATGTATTTCGTTATGTAGCCTTTTACTTTTTGTACAATAATACCATCCGGTCTAGAAGAATGGGACTTTCGCTTTTTTCAGCTCTCAACTTTCTTTTCTGTATGCGATTTTGATGCCACAATTTCTTTAAAACAATCCTTAAGAAGTGAAATGAACCTTCAGCTTCACTTTCCCCATACGTAAATCATCGTCAGCAGAAGAGTCAGGAGCTACATTTTTCATGCATTTCTTTCATGCCTCAACGACATAATTTTTTTACTGATTCATCTGATTCATGTTTAAAAATAGCTTGAATCGCAGATCTAAGAAGTAGCTACCACAAAGATTTATCACATAGTAACTTAGAAAGTCTTTTTCTACGCTGATTTCTTAAGCTCTTCACGAGTGTAATTATTATTCCACTTAAGCTTTTGCTTTAATTGCCTTATTTAAAAATAGATTTTTGCTAAAATGGAAGGGATCACTTGGGCGACTGTTACTTCACGTTTAATGCTTGTTTTTGATGTTGTCAAATGGCTCAAGTAAATGGAATAATTTTGCCACTGAAAATCAGTCAACATTTTCTGATGGCATTCAGCAGCGTACTGGATAGGGGGACACTTTTTGTTCAAAATCTTTTTAAGCATGTATAAGCTTGTTCCAACGTGTAGAAAACGTCTTGAATTAACTTATGCTGTTTGACATTCATTTGCATCTGTAAAGTTTTAAGGCTTTGCAGCTGCCGTTGTTGAGTGGTGAAAATGAGAGGATATGCTTCTGCAAAGTAAATAAATATCTTTAACAGACTTCTGACATAATTAATATTGAATCGTGACATAGTTGTAATGTGTGAATAAAACATAGAATTGATAGCAAGACACTCTCCCTTATACAGCTACATGTGTTGGTTCATTATCCGTATCACTAAATGAATTCTATTTTTTAGATATTGAAAAATGTCAAAGTCCGCTTATAGGATCTGACAAATGACCAAGTCGCCATATTGGCTACAAAAGTTGGGTTTTATTTTATTTTTTTTTGAAAATAAGTTTCTAAATTTCAGATTTAATGAAATAACTTTCGGCTTATGTTTGACGTACATTTATTTGTTTATTAAAGCTAAATATTCGGCCGATAGTTCGTTCCAAAAAGCGATACGATTTCGGTATTTTCGGCCGAATAAGGCGACATACCGAATACTTACCAATATGTCGGACACATCCTAATATATATTAGTATATATATATATATATATATATTTATATATATATTATATATATATTATATATATATATATATATTATATATATATTATAATTATATATAATATATATATATCTATATATAAGATATATTATATATATATACATATTTTATTAATTCAAAATTATATCCTCGTATTTTTTACAATAAAATACTATTAAGTTATTAATTAAGGTACTAACAGCTTTGGAGTATTCTTTTGGCAAGGCGGCAAAAGCATCTAACTAGGTCAAAGCCTAAATAACTAACAAAATTAAATTAACAAAAATTCATAATTATAATTGTTCAATTTTTCATTACCTATTTTTTTAATTTTGAAGACGTTTAACGTTAACGATTAACGTTAACTTTCGTTCATTCTTTACCGATAAACGCTTTAATGATTAACGGTTAATTTTTCTGTTAACGATTAAGAATTAAGGTACACCTGTTGTATATATTATATATATATATATATATATATTATATATATATTATATATATTATTATTACTTATATATATATATATAATATAATATATATATATATAATTATATTATTTTTTCCCATGATTTATGTGATGTGCTTTGTGTGAATGTTTTTTATTGATTGTGATAGATTTATCCCCTTAATATGTGTGGTTTTATGTTTATTATGTGCTTTCCCTTTTATCACATTTTAGTTTTTAAATAATATAGTTTTTGATAATTCAAGGAAAAGTTTTTGTGCCATAAAGATGAGTATTTCGTTTTAATTTGTATTTAATTTTTACTTTATTTTAGTTACTTTATGAGAAGTTCTTTTTTTAAGAGTTATTCACTACAATTAAGATATGTTTCTATAATATATATATATATATATATATATATATATTATATATATATTATATATATATATATATTATATAATATATTATAATATATATATATATATATAGTATTTATATATATATATATATTATATTAAATATATATACCGCAAAAGAAAAACTGTCAAAATTTACTGCAAATTGAACAGTTTACAGTTCTCGACGTTGCGTCGCTGAGGAGATATTGGTACATTTTCGGTCAATGAGACACCTTGAAATTGTCAAAATGAGCCAATATGAAACTGTTCCTCCATATAAATATATCTATATGTATATTATATATTAATATATATGTATATATATATATATATATATATGTATTAGTATATATTATATATATATATATAGTAATATATATATATTATAATAATATTATATAGTATATATATATATATATAGTATATATATATCTATATATATATTATTATATATATATATATTATATATATTATATATAATATTATATATATAGATATATATAACAGAAAATTTTTTTATATTAAATCATATTTCAATCACTCATTGAGCTAATCATGAATTATTTTTCGCAATATTATTATTAAG
>JABUQX010027033.1:0-17500 GCA_015478945.1 Trachelipus rathkii
AAGAAAGATTTAAATTTTGAGGTGTTAATGGTCTCAATGACTATAAAAAACTCAGTAATAATAAATACCACAATTTGAGTATATTTTCGTTTATTTCTACTTCTGTGTAACCTGAGAATATGATTATAATTCACGGTCAATTTTTATAATATTCGAAATTGTTAGGAATTTGATGAAATAAAGGGGTCATTTTTTTTCATACCAATATCTGGGGGGTATAGAATATATATAAGAAAAATTGGAATAAATTATAATGTATAGTTAGCCTATATATATATATAGTATATATATATAACCAAAACATAAAATTAATGTGTTATCTAATATGTGATAATCGATAATTTGGGTTTAATATAATATATCAACTAAAGTAATTATTGAGGTATAGAAAATTGATTCCAACTGATGGAGAGAAATATTTCATAGGTTTAATTAGTTTACGTTTATTTGAGATGAAAATGTAACATTTTTGAGTTATTTATATTTATAAAAAATTAAGAATTAGAGTAATTAGGTGAATAAAATAATAAAACATATATAGTGTGTATCAAATATAAAAACCAATTGAGGTCCTATAGAGAATTGAGTATTGAATAATTTTTTAGAGCAGTTGATCAATATTATATAAATATTTTGGTATAAATTTAGCGAGTTTAGGACATGGTTACATATGACAGTTGTTCCATATAATCATAATATATCATCATATGACAAGCCAAAAGTTTGGTCTGAGGAACAATTTTCTCATGAGGAGCTACACTTATTGCAGCATAACAGGTAGACGGTTGAGAGACGGGTTAATTGAAGCTGTGCTGAAATTTTCGATCCTCTGCAACCCTTATGTAGTTTGGCATTTTATGAAGGGGAATGACTCTATTTTATATATTTGGCAGACTAAAAGCCAAAAATTTGAATTATATATAAAAATAAAAATTTCGATTTTTTTTTTTTGCATAATATGTATTTTCACGTGTATACGATACCTTCCTAAATTTGAATATGATAATTATGTATAATAAACTTATTTTTTAATTTATTTATAGAAAAACTAAAAATTATAGAGGTTTGAGGTGGAATAAATAAAAATTTTGTAATTTTCGGGCAATTTATTCTTATACAGTTTTTTATGCGATACAATATAAAATAACTTTTTTTTATTATTCTATTTTTTTATTTTATATTAGTTATTTTCGTACACTGGATAGGTATATCGAATATTGGATATAAATAACGTAAAATAAGTCTGATATTATTAATAATTTTCTTATATTATAATATCTTTACTCATATACTTATTTACAAATACCAAAAAAAATGATGAATATTTTTGTGAGAGATTTTCATCGAAATTAAATGATAAAACCACATATTAATGCACATTTTTATGATGAGTTTTTTTACATATAATATATTCTTTTCAATACTATATTGGATCCACTTATTCAAGAAATCACAAGTGTAAAGTACAAATTCAGAATTATTTAAAATTGTAATCTTGAAATATTACATACTATTTAACTAAAAATTAATTCATAAACTGTGTTTATGTTGACTAAAATATGACATATATCGCCATTGTTGTTCCTATAAGATATTAACTGACCAGTTGTATTGTAGATGTATTATAATTAAATATATTCATTTTTATAGGAAATTGTTTATAATACATTAGAGCTTTGAGTGAGAGACGTAATTTTATAAAAAAGGTTGAATTTATAATTAATACTTTTTTGAATTAAAAAAATAATAAAATTTTTAAATAATTCGTAACAATATTAAACACTTAAAGCACATAAGTATACTCTTAAGTTTAATGATATATATATATATATAATGAAAATCATAAACATTATTTTTTGTATAAGTGGAATGTGCAATTATGTAGATAAACATGTCCGTCTTATATAGATTTTATAATAATATAATATATTATAATATTAATATTAAATATATATATATATATATATTATATTATATATATTATAATATATAATTAATTTATTAATAAATAATATAATAATATATATAATACTACTATTATTACTATATATATATAATAATATAGATTATATATTAATATATAGTTATTAATTAATTAAATATATTAATATTATATATGATTATAAAATACTATATATAAATAATAATTAAATTTAATATATATATGTAATGTATATATATAATAATATTATAATATATATTTAATTTTATAAAATTTATATTCTATATTTTTTAATTTTATTTATTAATATTAAATTAAGTAAATTAATTATATATATATATACTATTTTCACAACCCTACACAATCCACTTTATATACCTCAATATATATTATCTTCTATTATAATTGGTTATCAAACTATACTTCTCTTGACTTATATAGAATGCGACGAGAACCAATGTATACATATGAATTTGAGTGAATTTCTATTTTATAAACTTTAAATTTAATGACAGGTTATATTATATTATTATTAATATTATTTAACTATAGTTAATTTAATATTAATTATATATTTAATTATTTAATTTATATATGGATCCATGATTTATATCAAAATTTAAAAAATACGGTATCAATTAAAATTTTAGTTTTTATTTAAAAAACTCTTTATAGAGAAAATTTCCTGTAAACTACTGATATGATATGAGGATATTATATATATATATAATATATATATTATATTATATCATTATTTCAAATATGTATATCCATCATAGAGTACCACATTATGTTATATTTTAAAATATCATTTAGAATATTTATATATATATAATATTAATATTAAATAATATAAATAAATATATATATTATACACTTTATTTAGGTAGACTGGGTATGTGTAAGCCTAAGGTAATTTGGGTCAAAAAATTTTACGCTTATGTATGCCCTCTGATTTCTCGTTGCTATAATATTACATGTAACACAATCCTGATTTATCGCATACCTCCCAGTTCATACCCAATATGAGATTATATATATACCAGCAAATGCAAGTGAAGGACAGATTATATATATAATATACATATATATATATAATATATTAATTATAATATATATATTAATATATATATATAATATATATATATAAAATATTATATATTAATATATATATATAATGTGCAAATATATATACATATATAATCTATTCTTATACTATTTTATTATAATATTAAATTATTATATATATATTAATATAATTTTTTCTTCTCTTTTCAACAGGTGGTACTTACCTTCAGATAGCTGTAAATTTAATCAGTCCGTATGACCATGTCTAAACAAAATATTTGCTATATATAATCTATTTTATCATTTACATTTGAACCTAGGGGACCCTAAAGTCTATTAGCTAGATTTGGGAACTTTTAAAATGTAAATTAATATACATATATAATATAATAAAAATATATAAATAGATTTTTTACTTATTCATTTTTTCAATTATATAATTTAGTTATATATTTGATAAATATTAAAATATAATTATATCATTTCAGATTTTTAAGTTTTTCAAAAAGCCATTAAAGGAAATTTTCTAACATTTTGATATTGATTTGATATATAATTAACTATATTATATATAATAATAATATATTAATATATATATTATAAATATATATTAATAATATTATCGTAATAATAATATTATTAAATTAATAAATTATATATATATATATATATAATTAATATATAATATTATAAATATATATATATATTTTGATATAATATTAATATTATATTAATTAATAATATTATATAATAATAATATTATAATATAATATTATAAAAATATATATATTAATATTTAGGTAGCTTGGGTATGAGTCTCTGGTTACAAATAATAAGTATTAAAACTAGAAATGTTATTCATACTATGCACTCCTGATTCCTGTTTAGCTAAATATATTAAATAGGTTAAGTACCTAATTATTACCACTTCCAGTAATCTAGAGAAGTCAAGGGATATTATATTATATAATATATATAATATTTATAATTACTATAAATAATAAAAATTCCTATTATTAATATTTAATATATATATATATATATATATTAATATTATATATATATATATATATAATATTAATATTAATAATATATTAATTATAATTATAAATATAAATATAATTAAATATATATTAATTACTATCAAATTTATTTTCACTTCTCTCTCTACAGGTGTTTACCTATCTTGAAATTAAATCAGTAAGACTAATCCCGCAGACAGTGTGTAAGCAGAAATATTGGATGTCCAGTCCACATTTTCTTCAGACTGAGTGATTCCTTATATTGAACAAGATAAATGGGCTAACTCTTGAGAATTGGTAATCTTTTCACTAATGGTAAGATTAATAGTTATATTTTTTTCAATTTTAATTTTATCTTAAAATATTTTTATACTTTTTTTTTTCAAATTAAATATAAAAATCAATTTCTATTATTATTAGTTTTTTTAATCACCTGAGAGATTAAATATCTGTAGCCTATTATTATGATATTTGAATTAGATAACTATCAGTGTCCTTTTAAGTTAATGAGTCCTATAAAATGCTCAACGTCTAAATCTTTCCTGGTGCATATTTCAGCACCCTAACCACTAGTTTATGGGAAAGTGAGAGTAAACAACAAGGGACAGATTATTTGATATATGATATTAATATAAATAATATTAATATATTTAATATTATATTATAATATATATATATAATTATATATATATATATTATAATATTATATTATAATATAATAGTATATAATATAATAAATATATATATAATATATATTAATTAATAAATATTAATAAATATAATATTAATATAAAGTATATATATATATTATAACATTTATGATTATTTATTTCTTCTCTCATGCAACAGGTGTCCTCTTTTGTAAATAATCTTTAAAAAAGCACGCCAACACGTCAGCGTGCCTCTACAGAATTATTATTAGTTAAAACAAATTTATTTCATTTATTTTATTTTTAGTTTATTATTATTGATTGAGAGAAAGAGAGAGACATTGGGATATTATTTCTTTTATGAATAGCTTAAGATTTGAAAATTTGAGAGAGTAAATAATGAAATAGAAGTAGATGAGAGTACTATTGGATTTTACTATATGTAATTTTTCTTATATGATTTCTTGAGAATATATTATAGATGAAGAGTAGATTTAATTATTATTTTAGAGTGACTTAAATTTAAAAAATAAAAATATATTTAAAGGGGTATATAATAGCTAGTTTGAATATGATATTTTATCATTATATTTTTTTTAATTTATTATTGTTTATATTATTATTATTATTTTGTAGTGTGAGTTATTATTAAATATTAACATATTTGTATTTTATTTATTAATATTAAATTATTTATATAGCTTATAAGTAAATCTCATATTATTATATTTATATTAATTTAATTATTATTATTATTATTACTTATTTATTTAAATAATTATTATTTTATATAAAATTATTCTATTATTTATTTAGAGCGAAGGGGTGAGTATTTCTGAGAGGATAATAAAAAATTGAGATCCTTTATCTAATTCTCTCGATTATTATTTGCCTTTTCTGATTCTTCTGAAGACTTATTATTGGTTTTCTCTATCGAGTTAATTTGTTTTTCTAAGTGTATAAGGTAGTTTTTGATTTTGTACCGGTGTGTGTTGCTTTCTAAAGTTAATAAGTCTATTAAGTAAAGTATTGTTGTTTAGTTAGCTTGTAGTTGTATTTTTGAAAGTAATGGGTAAGTTGAGAAGAAAGTATGTCAAGCAATTAATATAGATTTTTTCAGATTGGTCTTATGTCCACTATATTGCGTACATTAATCTCTAATTATATCTATTTTTTTTCTTCTATACCGCGAATAATCCCAAACTAGCCACATTTTGTATATTTTAACTCACTACATTTCTTTAATAGAACTCATATCACCCTATATGTCTAGAAATATTAAAACAACTCTTCAAGCTGTATTAATCGTAAAACCCAATCTCTAAGCCCCTCTGGAGGAGTAACGAAAAATAATTGTACCATCTTTCGCAATACACTTTGAAATGACTGACATCCAGATGGGCTCACAAGGAAAAGAAATCCATATTTGTGAATTGTGATAATAAAATATATGGCAAAATTATATGGTAATAGGTAATGAAGTTTTAAAGATTGCCTCAATAAACATAGATATAACTTTTGGAACATATACGAAAGTAACATTTGTAAATCTTGAAGACTGTAGTCTAAAATAGTAGTTAAAAACCAGAGTTATACACACCAGAACTTTATGAGAAAAATTTATTTAAATCCTCACAGAAATATAATTATTCTCAATTTTCACATTTTCTCTTATAACAGAGGTGAGGTTTTTTGTGATGCATCGAGACTCTCTATCTTGGAAAATCACAACTATAACTTTAACCACCTAGTAAATACCTATCATTTTGATCCCACACACTAGTAATAAATCATATTGTTTCCTTCACCGTCACTGTCTACATATAAGGACTAATCAACAAGTCAAATAAAATTATTTTGTGGTCTGATAAGGTTGCGTAGAGTTGTTGAATGGATCCATTTTAGAATAATGTTGTCTCCAATATCTTCTTTTTCTAAACACATTTCATTTTTCCTTACCATTGGGCCACGTATCGAGGATAGACACATTATTTATTCTTTTCTAAAAGACACAATTTTTCTAGAAAATCCTGCCTGACTCTACAACGTTTTTTCCCTCTTAGATAAGACTTTATTTAGAAATTATCAGTATCTAAATATTTCAGAGCAAGTCGCGGTCTCATTTGAGGTATTAGGCGATATGAGACTAAGAATATTCGCGCTATACGAGACTGTGTACATTATCTCCAAGTCGTGTCCCAAACTTCTTTGGGTAATACACAGAAAAATATGCCCAACAAATAAAGTTGCGTAAAGGGTTCTTCGTCGGAAAATATATCAATTAATACTCTATGAAGAAGGGTGTTTTAAAAGAGTCGGAGTGTAAATTAAATGAGTAATACAAAACATACAGAGAGATCTTGAGATCATATGGTTCTCTACAAGAAAGTGCAAAATAACCCTAGCCCTTAAGATCATAAAATCTCGAATACTTATTCCTGTGGTGATATCGATAGGGCAGGCGAATATTATACATTAGTACAAGGGATCTTCACACTTGGTTTGTTTTTTTCCGAGAATTCTTCTTTCATTGGTGCGGGTTGAACCATACCATATAAAATTTATACAGTTTAGAAATACTCGATATAAAATGAGCAATCTAAATCACTCCTAATACGAAATAAAATACTACAACATTTTATCTAATCAACACACCAATATCCGGCTACATAACGCGATACCAAGATGAAGCCAACTCTTTGACTCTCGCTGTGAATCCTATCTTATGAATATTGCTCAACACAATTCAAATAAATGCTTTTCTTCTCTAATTTGGCTACACAAGCAGTTGCTTCCTGGTTCTTCTTGTTTGAGATAAATAATCTCACACTAGAAAACAACTCTTCCTACCTCTCACCAATTAAAACGCACCTCACAGCCAGATAATACTGCACATAGACTTTTAGAATTAATAATCTGACCGACAAACCCTTATATGTAATAGGATCATTTGAATTTTGGATAATTGACTGTATTTTCTCCTGAAAACAGCTCTCTTACTCGTTTGCACGTTGGGTGGCTATCTGATTTCCTACTTCGTAGCACTGAACGTATATGAGTCGCGAGACCTCATTTGGAGTGAGGCCTCTCTCTTAAAGACTTGGTCTTATGTAATGGCCACGATGGGTGGATACATAAAAGAACTGACGGACTTTCAGTGCTCAGATATATTGAGAGTAATTTCGCAATGAATCAATTACGCATTATGCTATCTCGGTTGATCTTGACGCACTTGCGCGCTTCTACTTTGGCCTCCTAAGATGCATGTGGCAGTGTATTGTCAGATACCGATAATTAGGAATTTAGTGGAGAGGTTTGCTATTGCTTGAACCAAAAAGTCGTATGTAATTTCATTTCTTTTTCTTTTACATAACAACTAATACACCTTATTATATCACTTACAACCTAATATCATTTTCTTACTCCATTAATAAATCCATGTGTATATCGTACGTATTAAATATATAGCTTCATCTTATGGCTCAATTCAGGCTAAGATGACAAATAGCGTATATTCGGGGTGGAATATAAATTCCTTCATAGTTTATCTTACCTATCCTAAACTATATCTCTGACCTAATTATATATTATCTTCATACTATAGAAATAATATACGTTTATGCCAAAGGATATCTACTTATTACGCGAGCAAAATGAGCTGAGTATAACTTATATATTATTACAATACAAACGAAATAAATGTTAGCGCTAACCTACCTTATAGTTAATTCCGGTCTCTCAATATTCCTCTGATGAAAATCTTACTTCGCTCCGAAGAGTTTTGGCTATACAATAAACAATCATTCCACGACAAAGTTTATTTCGTACAACCACACTATAAATTTGCATATATTAATTATTTATCTTTGATATCCTGCCGCTTTACACTTTTATTAACATAACTGTAAAGATTACGCGTAATACCTTAATAGTGGTTTCTCATATGCACCTCTCTCTCAACTCTAGTATCTTTTTAGGGAAAAACTATAATCTACGCTACGAGTACAAGAAACGTGAGTTAACATGCAATATAACAGTGCAACATCTGGAGAGCTCGTAATGATTCTTGAGGAACATACATCCCTCACTTCCTCCACACACTTCTCTCTTCCTCCACGAGAATACGATCAGGACCATAATTGCCAATTTTCTGCATTCACTACTATAAATGATCATAATTTGAGTTAATCGAGTGACATATACAATGAGGGTATATCTCGTTACTTCCTCGGGAAAAAGACATTCTAGGAAATCTTTTTACGGCCGCACTTGTTTGATAAAGGATCTTTTTGTGGAATAAAAAGTAGAATGAGACAATCTTCCGTAGCGAATCGAGAACCCCATTCTCGCGCGAAGTTTTTTGTAGAGTAATGTTAATGCCGTCCAGTGCATGAGCCTCCCGCGCTTTCTTTCTGGTTTCTAATCTTAATTTTATTTCTCTAATTTTCTTTTTTTAAATTATCTTTTATTGTTTTATCTTTTTTTTTCTTTCTATTTTGTTGTATATGTGTCTCTTTTTTGTGTGTGATCAAATTATTATGCTTACACAAATCTCTGAATTGTGTTTCTCTGATAATGAATAGTGTAAAATCTGTTCGGGTCTCATGTGTCTGTTTCTGCGAACAATAAATACAAAGGTCTATTCCCCCACGCCTCTCTTTTATATCTCTCTGGTTATTTCCCTTTATATCTCCCTAGAGGTATTTTCTTTTGTATAAAATCTTCCTTTTCTTAACTTCTTCATTTTCTTTTTGTGTACGCTTTTATCTTTTGTTATAATAAATTTGCGTTTTTCTTTTTACCCTTACTTATACATTGTGACATCGTCTAAAAGTTTTTTAAATGAATTACAGTCCATTTGCAGAAACGCACGTCCATATAGCGAGCTGTTTCTTATATATACTTAGGTAGATAATATATATACTACCTATCTAACTAACAAATAGTTTATGGTTTTCCAACCCTTACTAAGGTAAATTACGGGTAAAACTTGTAGTCATGGATATAGGCGCTTTACTACATTATCACACAAATAGCATATTTATGATATACGGGTTAATTAATATGTGAGCAAACGCTATATATATAGTCATCATGCCTCTCAAGCTCCTCACTTATATAACTACTTATTATATTGATATATATTATCCTCTTATCCTCTTTAGCTTTAACTTATACTTTGTCTAGGCATTTATCTATTCATATTATATCAGCTACTCAAATAATTCTATACGCTGTTTGTTAATTGAGTATGCGACTTCTTTCCTTCCTTTTCTTGTCATATTAGTAGGTATAGTATCCTCAAGTATAGAGTTTATTGGTTCTTAAATACTTATAATTTACTCCTATATACTTTTATTTCACTTGAGTTTTTTCATTAATTAGAATTATATATATATATTCTTATATAATTAGATTTCATTTTTTTCTCGTCATATATCGAGATCTGCACTAATTACTTATACTCTAATCACAACTCAATTATTGACCGATTATAGACTTACGACTCATCTAATTCTTATCAAATCACTCATTTTCATTCTGCCTCCTTCTTTACTAATACTTATCTCATAGAATTTAGCTCTACTCACGTCTATAATCTATTATATTCCTATCTTATTAATACCGATTCCATTCTCGCTGTTATACTTGGATTAATGATATAATTATACCGGGTGAGGGGGAAGAAGAGCTATAGAAGAGTCTAGCAAGCTTTATTGTACGAAGGTCCTATATTCTTTATACACAAGAATAACACAAATATTCCTATGAATACAAGCTTTCTTTCCACGCATTTTTCGCTCTTTATAATTCCTGACTACTCTTTCGTAATACGATTATTTCATCGTCTTCTCTCACCTGTTAAACAATTAATTAATAATAATCACATTCCTTAGGTGCACCTATTTAATAAATATATTAATAACCCAATAAAAAATGAAGTCTTTATTCATAAATATAATGATAAACCTTCTCACAACATCACCATGGTATTATTGCATAGTAGGCTAGGACCCTCATAATATAAAAACTAGAGAAAGATATATATATATATATATATAGTTATTATATTCATTGTTTAGACTGACGAGACTTATTATTTCACCTATCTCATTCAACTAAGTTACTTAATACTAATATATATATATATATATATATATTTATAAGGAAAAAGGAAACTCCAAAAAATTCAGTACTCGTAATTACCTAAAGTCAAAGTTTCAAAGAAATCTCGAGTTCCATTTTAAAGAAGTTTTAAATTAAAATAAATTTTGTATAATATACTGAAAAAATATACAACACAAGATAAGATAAAGCAAATATATGAAACAAATTGGAATCTCTGTTTGATCCTAATACTTTTTTAACTAAGGGCTAAAGAACTAATATATAATAAAGAAAATGAGAAAAGCTCCTAAAAATAATAAGTTCGTGCAACAAATATAGATTATTAAAATTCTGGTGAGCGGAGAGTTATAGAGGAGTCTTCCTATGTGTAGAGATAATGTGCTTATGAAGCCACGGCTCTTTGTAGACCTAAACGTATAGTTAATTGTAGTACCCGAAGTCAACAGACCATGTTATAAATATATAATGTCACTAAACTAAATAATAATAATAATAATAATAATAATAATAATAGATAAATCCCATATATTCAGCTTAGCATAACTCTGTCTAATATTGATTAATAAAAATGCAAATATTATAGATACCCTCTAAAAATCTAATTAGCATAAATAATAGAGGTAAATGACATGATTATGAAAAGCTATCTATTTGGACAACCAGGGTATAGACACTTATAGTTTCTTCCCTCACATAGCAAAACATCAACTCTATAACGTGTTTTCACCTCTTCAGTGGTTCTTCTATACGCACTTTCCCATTAAGACTCAGTACTCCATATTTGGAGGCGATTTTTTCTCTCAGACACTGCGTTTTGCCGTGCTTCCTTTATAAAAACGTCCCATCGAGCAAGCACTAAAAGATGAGTGCTTTGATGTCATCAATATATTTGAATCATTATTAATATTGTAATTAAGATATGTTTAAGTCACTCCAAGACTTATAATATTTCTGACTTGAGCTATAGTAGTATGCCTATACCTTCTTTTTTCCTTATATAGCACACCTATCTAGGTATTCTTAGGTATAGGTAAAATTTACTTCTTATCTCAAATCTCATCTGATATATGATTTTCACTTATCTGACATATATATTTAAAAGTTCTACCATACAACATATATATATATATATATATATGTAAATATATATTTTTTGCTTTTATATATATCATATATATATATTAATAAATTATTATAATCTCATCACCCTCATCATTAAAGCCCCGTCATAGTCTTGTTATAGCTCACATTACTGACATATATATAAATTGCTATAAGTATATGATTATGTATATGAATTTAAATAAATTTTAGTTGAGTGAAAATTTAACTATTATATATATCATATTACCTATATTCCAACAGGTGCTATTATTAGGTGCCCGTAAATATATAGATATATATGGTGATAACGTAAAAAATATAATAAAAAAAATAAAAAAAAAATAAAATATATATGTAAAATATTTATATATATATAATATATTAATTATTATTAATTATAGAAAATTATATATATATTAATATAATTAATATTATATAATTATAATATATATATATTAATATATATATAATATAAATATATATAATATACTATATATATAAATTAATTATATATATATTAATATATATAATAAAATATATTATATATTATATATATATATTAAATATTTTAATATATATATATATATTAATTAATATATTATATTATTAATATATATATAATATAATATATATTTATATATATACATATAATTAAATTATGTACTTATGTATACAACTTTTTTTATAACAGATATGACTAGGAATAATAATATTAACTATAAATTATTTAGCAAATAGAAATATATAAAAAATAAAAAATAATAATAAATTAATTAATATCATAGGAGACATATCAACTGGTCTAATATACCAAACTGGAGAATTGTAAACAAATTATCATATTTATTTAAATATACCTGGTTTTTATGAAGCTCCTGTGTTCAAAGATGCGATACTAAAAACAATATTGGGCCAATAATTATCTATAAACAAAGTCCTGAGTAACACTCATTTAGTGTAAATATGTTTTTCTTGTAATCTGTAAACAACTAGGCCCTATTTATATTAAGTATATTATTGAGATTTAACATAGATTGAATAAATCATATCAATAATAAAGAATTGTGATATATAAACCGATGAAACTTAAAAAAAAAAGTTTGTATTAAATAAGGAATGAATTCTTCGATAATTGAATTGTCACCAAATCCTTAAATAAAACCAGCTTTTGGTATAGCTCCCGATTTTTTACCATTTGTAAATTTATATAGAATTGAGATAAATATATTCAAAAATACTACTTAAAATAAATATACTATATAAATATAAATTCGAAACTAAGAAAGAGATTTTCTATGTCACAGTTTTACAATTTAGAGCGTTATGAAACGTCCGTAAATACTAATCAAATAAATCACAAAAAATCAAATAATCACAATAAATAAAATATATATAAAAAATAATTGATTATTTCTCCAAAAAAAATCGTCAAAACTCTTGTTGAACATATCTTGATGTCAACGACTGAATATATATATAGTTAAAAATAGTATATATAAACATAGAGCGTACAATCGGAAGAAGTCTAAGGAGAGTACTGATATTAAATAATTGGATAATAAAATTAAAATTGTAAAGTCCAATTCCTTCTATATTACGATATTAATAAATATATTATAATATATTACTAATATATAAATAATATATATATATATATATATATAATATATATTATATATAATAATATATATATAATATATATATATATTTATAAAATTAATTATTATATATAAATATTATAATTAATATTATATATTAATAAATTATATATTATATTAAATATATATAATATATATATATTATTTAATATTATATATTATATAATATATATATATTATATTAATAATATTAATTATATTATAATATAATAATAATATAAATATAATATTAGAATTATAAAATAATATTATATATTATAATAATTTATATATAAATATAATATTATTATAAATATATATATATATATATATATATAATATTAATAATAAATTGAGGAATAACAACATAATATATATATATATATCTATATTAAAATTTCTAAAAAAATATATATTTAATATTCAATTAGTTTTTTATGTTATGAGGTAATATTATATAATTATGTATATATATATATAATATAATAACATATAGTTTTAAATAAATAATTATATACATAGAGTAAAGAATAATTAATTAAATTAAATATACATAGTATATATAAGTGTTTTATATATTGTTATAGTATTGTTTAGTGAGGATATTATATATTATGGATGTAATTATATTTTAAACTATATATTATTAATATTTTTAGTATTAATATCTAACTAACTGCCAATATATATATATAATATATTAATATTAAATTATTAGTATATATTATATATTAATATTATATTAATATATATAAAATTAAATATTATATATAATATATCAATATAATAATATATAAATAATAAATTATAAATATATATATATATATATTAATATATATATATATTATTAATATATGTAAATAAATATTATATATATGTATTATAGGTTAATATATAAAAAATGAACATATATAATTTATATTATAATATAATATATATATATTTTAATTTATATAGTGTGAGTGTCCATTTGTAGGTGAAGTATAGTTTGTGTTTTGAGAGTTAATTATTTATTTTATTAATAATATATATATATTTAATATATTATATATAATATTATATATATATATATATTATTAAATATAATTAAATATATTATATATATAATCAATAATAATTATATACTAATTAAATATATATAGGGATAATATATATATATATTATTATATATATATTAATTATATATATAATATTATATTTATAAGTATTATAGTATATAATATATCTTAAGATATTTAGATTAGAATTAGATTTTTTTAAGGTGATTTGTGTGTTGGTGCTTTGTGAAGTTTGATTGGCGCTCCATTGTATCATATATGATAAGGTTATGCGACCCTCACATTATAGGATCTTTTATTTGTATGACTGACGCCTTTTGTGTTCTATATAATACATTGCTATAAAACTTCAACTGGTGGTTGCAGTGTTTGGTTCCCGTATTATTTGTTTTCTCTGGAGCTAGGGGTATATTGGTTTCAGAGCGCGTTCTCTAGGTGGACGTGAGTTAATGATGTTTGTATGATATGGCGTTAGTATGGGTGTACATACTATTTTCCTGAGTGCTGTGCTGCGTGAGATTTTTTATTACCTAACTTATCGTGGTGTGTTTCTACGAGCTTAAAGCTTCGCATTAAAACACTTTGTAAGAAATTTTGTATGCGTGCCAGTTGATCTATCTGGGGCTTATCATGAGCAAGTATCAGTTAAGTCCAATGAATCACATTCTAACTTTATTCCCAAATTTATCTTGAGAGTTGATATTATTCTGTACATGGTTCACCATGTCCAAGTCAGAATTCACAGTTCAAAAAGTCGAGAGATCCAGAATCTACTCAGGAGCAAGCACTTTCCTTTAGCTCTCATTTTTCACTCGGAGAGAAAGATCAATATCAGAAATCTTTTAGCTTGTCTGAGACCAAGGTGTACTTGTCTCAGTATAAATTTGGTCATTGTAGCTTTGCTGTATCCCATTGGTGTCTAGAGATTTCTTTTAATGGTTTGGGAACCTTTTAGGAAAGTTGCCACAAAGTGGATTTCCGAGGAACATCTCGTGTCGCTGGTATTACTGGCTCTCTTCTTAAGCGTTAGGAGCGAATATTCTACTGTCGGCGTGACGATGTGCTGGTTACATTGGTGCAAGCATCAGACTAACGGAGTGCAAAATACCTACTACATCAGATATTAATTCTTGTTGTGGTTGAGCCAAGTAGTCTTATGTATAGGGTAACGGTCTGATCATTCCCAAAACCAGTTTAGAGAGTCAATTACATGCAAGGAGCTCTCAAGAGCCTCCGATAATATGCCAGCCTGATCATTAATCATTTGCCGAGCGGAGCGAACTATCTTTATGCAAATTCGCATCGCTCTCGATTGGATCTGATGTTGTGAGTTGCGTGAGTGCGCTAGGTTATATCATATATTTGGGTTTTGATAAGCCATTATAGTGCGTAAATTCTCACTGCCGTGAAAGAGGTGGTAAAAGCTAACCCAGGGCTATAAATCTTATATAGCGTGCCCTGCACAATAGGTGAGAGTATCTCAGACCAGTCACCGCGCCTAACGGTCACCCACCATTTCGACATTTACACAGATCCAATCAGTAGGTACCACATATTTGGATGACCTAAATTCAAGTTTAGGTACCTCCCATTTATACCCAGTTTGAACGAGTTTAGTTAAAGAAGGATTTTATATCTTCTTTTTCACAGAGGACGATTATTGTTGTTATGGCATTAAGTCCTGGAGAGAAAACTACAATGCCCATTTGTATCTCTGGTTACATCTAATCGCAAAATACGATGAGAGTGGTCTGAGGTTTCCAGTATTCATTAGTTTTTATAATTTTGACCAATGAATGGCCAATCTGGTAGCACATGACAAGTGGCCAGTCACCCGAGAAAGTGGATTGACTATAAAACTAGACGATGCATATGCTGCAGAGGAAGGAAGCCGTAAAGATTCAGTGCCGTCACCTATGTGCGTTCAAGTATCGAGTAAGGGATCAGTAGGTATGTTCACGATTTGCCAAGATTTTGCATAATGAGCGTGAGTGAGCCGTACAGGCATAGACAAGGCCTGTTGGCATTGTGTGCGATTTTCTTTTGAGAGTCAGGCGCCTTTATTGTTGCTTTGCTCGTGAGCGGCGGCCGCCACCCTAGTAGAGGCTTTATAGGTGGCTGAATGATACCAAGAGTGGCGTGAACTATATAGGTTTAGTGGTATATGAACGCAATTGGTCATTTGTAGGTTTCAGTCCCATGTTTTGTTTTGCCAAGCATCTTGTTCGGGGCATGTCCATTAGGGGGGCATTCGTACCTTTATCTCACTACCCTTTTAATATGTGGATTCTACCTTAGTTTTTGATCTATGGATTACCCTTAGAAATATTTGACTTCAGTGGAAGTGGTTTTAAATAGTGTGAACATTCAGCGCGAAAATTCTTGGGGGGCCTTGTGATCTTAAGCTTCCTCTTTCTGGGATTGGCACTATTACTGTTTTTGGCTTGATTGATTTTAGTTCCCTTCCAAGCACAGCAATTGTAGGATATATTTGAGGCATGTTGCATGAAGTTTTCGATTAGACCTCTTATGTTGTTTGCCATCTTGAATAATAATTACAAAGTCTCATAAGTATGATACAATGTCCGGACTTCACTGAGTTTGGGTGAGGAGACTAAATCAACCACCATGGTCCATAAACCAGGTGAAAGTACCTCCTCCTTGGGGGCCTCCCCTCTCAGATGTTCACTGTCATTATTCGCCCTCCCAGTTCAGGCCGTAATACGCTTGTCCCCACATTGCTTTAATCCCCAGGCAATCGTTGAGGGTCCGACGCCCCTTGGAGGCGGCGGCAATCCTCCATGGTTCACGATCATGGGATGCTATCAAAAAGCACCCCTGCAACATCCAGGAAAGCACAAAACACCATCCTCCTTGTGATCTAGCGCTC
>JABUQX010027033.1:22500-47500 GCA_015478945.1 Trachelipus rathkii
TTTTTAACCTGACCTTGACCTTTTTGGGCCTTACCTTTTGGGCCTTTACCTTATTTTCGACCAACCCTTTGGTCTTCCATGGGTCATTTTTTGGCCCACGTATTTTTTGAAAACCCGGTGTTTTTGAGAAACCCGGATTATTTTTGAGAAACCCGGATTTTTGAGACCCGGATTTTTTGAGACCCGGATTTTTTGAGAACCCCGGATTTTTTGAGAACCCGGATTTTTTGAGAACCCGGATTTTTTGAGAACCCTAATTTTTTGAGAACCGGATTTTTTGGCAACCCTAAATTTTTTTGCAACCCTCGATAGAGGGTTGCGCCAAACGGTTGCGTCGCAACGTTTGTACGTATTAACAGCGTGGTTGCCCGCGCGTGATTTAACAGCCCCTAATTGTTTTTTCGACCGTCGGGCCATTTTTGCCCACGGTTAATTTTTGATCTTCCTTAGGCGCTCTAGCCCTATTTTTTGAATGTCTTTACCTTGTTTGGATCCACCTTTGCCAGAATAGCCATGGGTCAATTTTGGCCCACGGTAATTTTTTGGCTACCCTTTGGTCTTCCATGGGTCAATTTGGACCCACGGTAATTTTTGGCTACCCTTTGGGTCTTCCATGGGTCAAATTTTGGCCCACGGTATTTTTGCCTACCCTTTGGTCTTCCATGGGTCAATTTGACCCACCCTAATTTTCGATCAACCCTTTTGTCCTTCATGGGTCAATTTGACCCACGGTAATTTTTTTATCCTTCCTTAGGGCTTAGCCCTATTTTTTTGATGTCTTTTCCTTGTTTGAGAGGACTATGATATTTCGGCTTTTACCTCCATATACCGTGGGTCAAATTTGGGACCCACGGTAATTTTTTTGTCCTTCCTTTAGGGACTTAACCCCTTTTTTGATGTCTCTTTACCTTGTTTGACAATGATATTTAGCCTTTGACCTTACCATATACCATGGTTCATTTTTGACCCACGCTAACTTGATGGATGGTTCCCAATCAACGTAAGAAGTATCTAGTGATGTTCTATTAGTGTTCTATGAGTATTAGATGAGTGCCCAGGTGAGTGCCAGGTTGAGGTGCGCAAGTGAAGTGCCGAGAGGAGTGCAATGAGTGCCCAAGTGAGTGCCAATGAGTGCCAAGTGAGGCCCACATAGTGCCGGAAGTGGCCACATAGTGCTAACTGAGTGCCACTTTTTTTTCCAAGCCTTTTCTAGCCTCCCCTGAATCCCGAATAGCCCTAATATAGGTGTCTACCCCTAGGAATAAGGTATGAGGAATTCGATTGGTTAATATTTACAACCTGCTAGGATGCTTCCTACTATGAGTTTAGTCCTTTTTCTAACACTTATAAGCGCTTAACTAATCCATAGACACTTACATTAAACATTACACTACCACTCACCCATCACACAGGTACACTACACTTACCCAGCACACACATTTTTGACGCCTCAGCAATTAATGCTCGCAATGATGCCTCAGCATTAATGCCGCGGCATTGATGCCTCAGCATTAATGGCTCAGCATTGATGCTTCAGAAATTAATGCCTCAACAATTGATGCCTCACTTTGAAGTTCATCTTATGATGACTCATGCTTTGGATGACTCATCTTTGAACCATCTATATGATGATTCATCTTTGATTGAAATCACCTTTGATGGCTTCATCTTTGATGATTCAATAAGAACAGAGTTAATATTAATGTCTCCCCTAGTTCATAAAGCTAACCACCAGGGCGCAGTGTGCGCCCTCCGCGTGAAGGCTGACAACCCGCACCCGGTTCCCACCGCCGCGTTCCCGCCCGCCGCGTGCGCGCGCGCATGCGCAATATTCCCCGCAACGCAGGCGTGCGCCCGCAGGCTCGCAATTTTGTTTTCCCGCGTACCGCCCGCGCGTGTTCGCCCGCAGGCGCATATTTCCCGCGCGAATGGATAAAAATTTACATTCCATAGAGTCAATTCATGTATCATTTCATTCTATTAACATTCCAGAAAATCCTTTTCAATATACTAATGATTCACATTGCATTTATTATTTCAAACTTAATAATCATTTTTTTATTAAAAACATTTTCGCGGATCCTAACTGTAAACTCATTATAGACCGAAAATAGTATACATCTTACATGCATTCTTTAACAATGTATTTTTTTTAACTTGACACTTTTTTAACTTAATACTTTATAAGTTTGAATAAAGTTTGATTAAAACTTTTTATGTAAGAAGAAATAAGACAGAGAACTGAAATTGATGATGCAATTTAAATTTACTACAGCATTATTTTACGAATTTTTATTAAAACATATACTTTACATACCTTAAAGCAGTAAAGCAGTAAAACAATAGAGGTGTTATTACCTAACACCTAGGGATTAGTATGCCTTTGTTTTACTGCTTACGCTTTAACTTTCCTGCTTTAACTGCTTTAACTCATGTTTTTACTGCTTTAACTTTCTGCTTTACTGCTTTAACTCAATGTTTTACTGCTTTAACTCTTCTGCTTTACTGTTTTTAACTCTCTGCTTTACTGTTTTTAAAACTCTCTGCTTTACTGCTTTAAACTCATATATTTATTACATTATGTTTTCTTTTAATATTTTTTTTTTGTTTTAATACTTTTTATTTATTATTTCTTTTTTTATTTTGTTTTAATACTTTTTTATTTTTTAATTTTGTAATGTAATAATAAAAAATTCAGAGTGTCTGATTATAAACATTTTATTTTATAAAATTGTACGAAATTTTAATTAAAAAACATATACTTTACATACCTTAAAGTCAGTGGTAAAGCAGGTAAAAAACAATAGAGGTGTTATAACCTAACACCTAGGGGATTAGTATGCTTTGTGGTTTACTGAACATTGCTTTTTAGCTGCTTGTTAGACTGTTCTTGCTTTGTACTTGCTTAACTCATGTTTTACTATTTCGCTTTAACTTCTGCTTAACTGCTTAAACGTTTTCTGCTTTAACCTGGCTTTAACTTTCTGCTTTACATAGTGTTAACTTTCTGCTTTACTGTTTAACTCGCAGGTATTTCTATTTTACCTCTTAATAGTTATTTAATATTATGTTTTTTATTTATTTTATCGGTATTATCAAATTTTCTGTCTTTATTGTTATTTATTTTTATTTTATTTTTCTATTTTTTATTATCTATTTTATTTTTATTTTTTTATACGTAGTGTAACATTATGTTTTTTTTATTTTATTTTGTTTAATAACTTTTTATTTATTTATTATTATTTTTATTTATTTTTATTATTATTTTTTATTATTTTATTATTTTTATTATGTTAATTTTTAATTTTATTTTTTTATAGTAAGTGTTAAATTTACTTCATGCCTTTGTTATTATTACTTTAGAACAGCACACACACACACACACACACCCACACACACACCACACACAACACATCCACTATTGACACTTATACACAACATTCACTATGACACTATACACACATTCACTATTGACTTATATACAGACATTCACTATGACACTTATACACACATTCACTATGACACTTACATTTTCTCCATAGACACGTTTTTCACATTTACACTTACACTATTAAATAATAGCGTAAATTTTAATACACATCACGCAGATTTACTTACACTCACACAGATTTACTTACACTCACACACACACACACGATTACTACACTCAAACAGATTTACCTAAACGGGCACAAAGATTTACTTACACTCACATAGATTTACTTACACTCACACAGATCGTTACTTACACTCAACACAGATTTCAGATTTACTTACACTTACAACACAGATTTACTTAGCACTCAACACTAGATGTTACCATTACACTCACGGCACAGATTTTTACTTCACTCAACACACAGATTTACTTACACACACGCACACTTCACTTACACATATATAACGTTATGAGAGTTTATTTAAAACAGTTTTTATGTTGTTAATTAACAACACGTGTACATTTTATTAGATCATTCAAATATAACACCGTAAAATTTATTCAAAGTTTCTTACAAATTGGGTGCTAATAATAAAATCATCATTATTCTTTGAACAAGAATTTATTATTACCTGTTAATACTTTTTTGTCTATAAATTTTATAACTACAAAGTTTTTAAAAATAACTTTTACTAAATTTTATGAAATTTTATTAAAAACCTATATTTTAACGTAACTTAAGGCAATAAATCAGTAAATCAGCAAAGCAAACCCCTAGCACCCTTCTACACCAAGCTATGTCACGGTTTGTTCTTAGTGACTTACTGCTTTACATCATCTTTACCCATGTAATAAGTATAAAAAATAACAAATAAGTTCTTCTCTGCTAACATGCATGTATTTTATTAAAATCTTCTAAGTTCTAATTAAAAATAACAATTATTCACTTACATTTAATATTATTCGCTCGATGTTACTAAAAATATTCAAAGTTTTTAAATAATTTGATTTTCTTAGTTATTATTATTATTATCTATGTACATTGACAATCCATCACGAGAAAACACACCAACCCCCCGCAATCCTTACAGATACGAAACTGACCTGACCTCTCTCTGTAAAATGTGTTGAAATAACTACCTTAGGCCTAAATTTAGAATAATCCTTTTTGTACCCCGGGGCGATTTAGGCCTAATTCCCCGGTCAAAAAATATAATTTCAACTGACCCATTTTTCTTAAAAGGTGTGCATAACTACGTTAGGGCCTAAAATTTAGTAATAAATTTTAAGGATAAACCTTTTTGTATCCCAGGCTGATTTAAGCCTAAAACCAGGTCAAAAGGTAATTCCAGTATAGACAAGAATCGAGAATCAATGTTATTATTATTTTATAAATATATTTCAAACTGAAACATGCTGGAAAGGTAAGATCCTTTAAGCAGGTAAAGGAAATGTTTACCTTTCTTGTAAGTGGACGGAGTAATCCTTATCTCTATATGACCTCGTATGTGATTGGTCGAGAATTAATTTATCGCTTTTTGTATGTAAAAACATGTTTTTTCCATATCCTGAAACCTGGGGCTCGTTTTTATTTAAACTCTTAACATACATGTAAATGATTTATTTACGAGAAAGTAAAAGTAAAATAGAGGATATTAAAAACTTTACTTATAATTAGAATTTTTAATAATCATTATCTTACAGTAAATTTATATATATAAATATATAATATATATATTATATATATAATAATATAATATATATATATTAATATATATAATAATATATATATTATAATATTAATAATATATATATATATATATAATATATAATATATATATATATATATTATATAATATATAGGCTAAATTAAATATATACAATGATTTTATATAAGGTTCACATTAAATATAATAACAGAATATTATTATATATATACACCTTTCCACATAACAGTTTTACACAAATGCTTTCTCAATATTCTGGATTACAAATTCGAACAAATCTTGTAGATGATATTGCCATCATTTATATCATTTCGATGATCATAGTTTCGTGGCGCGATGTAATACCTTCAGTTAAACACTATATAAGAAGTTTTCCCGGTGTGCTCGAGAGTTAGTCATAAGTATATTTACATTCTGGGTCACCTGCGAAGCATTTTCTTGCCATTGTTTTTCTAAGTTAGATAAATGAAATTTCTGTACGTCTAGAACCTTAGGGAAAGGCGAGGTGTGTCGTGTGAGTGATGAACCGTAGGATGCAAGATGCGATCAGGGTTTTCTTTAAATGCGTAGTATTGGTTGGGCTTAGTTATTATGGTTGGCTGGTTTTTACAATGTAATGAACTACTTTTACCGTAATTAGATAAACACATATGTCTTCTTCAGCTGTAATAACATTCATGCTCTTACGTACCTCTAACATATATTTTAGCTGGCGCTAGGCCTGAAATGTAGAATTCAAATGATGGTATGTTTCAAAATTATGATGTTTCATTATTTCTGCTCCCATAATCTTAATTCCAAACGATTAGGTTTTTGGTGTTTATAAAATCTAGAAGTAAGTTGCTATTCGCTGGTTTCCTTCCGCACAGGCTAAATAACTGTTTCGGTCCAGTTTAAAGCTGAGCTGGGTTTAAAGTATTCTGTAGCCACTCTTCAGTGTGTTACATAATAAAAGAATTCAAATCTGGACCACCGAAAATACGCTTGTATTATAAACAGGGTGATTGGGTGGACACTTGGAAAAATTCCAAATCCATCGGGTTTTCTTTTATATTAGAAAAATGAAACCCTACTTCCGGGGATCTTGATTTCCCACTTGAGGTCAATGTCTTGTATTGAGGTATACATGTTAAGGTAAATCATGATATACACTTAGTGAAAATAAAGCACTTTTAATACAAATCAGAGAACTTGTGCACCGCTTAAAAGCCAAAAACGAGTATGATTTTTAAAATGAGTTTGGATCTAAACACACGCATCCCTCATATAATTTCATCCGATTCCAGCCAAGGTTAGGAATATGAAAAAACATGTTTTTCATACCTAAAAGCCCGATAAAATAATTCTCGACCAATCACATACGAGGTCATTTATAAAGAGATAAGGATTACTCCGTCAACTCACAAAAGAAAGGAAGACATTTCCTTCTTACCTGCTTAAGGATCTTACCGATCCAGCATGTTTCAGTTTGAGAAAATATATGTTATTAAAAATAATATATAACATTAGATTCTCGATTCTTTCTATATCTGAATTACCTTTTGACCTAGTATTAGGCTTAAATCCGCCTGGGATACAAAAAGGTTTATCCTAAATTTAATCCCTAATTTTAGGCCTAACGTAGTTATTTGAACCACATTTTACCGAAAAAGGTCAGTTTTGAAATTATATTTTGACCGGAATTGGCCTAAATTCGCCCCCGGTACAAAAAGGAATTATCCTATAATTTTAGACCTAGGTAGTTTATTTCTACACATTTACAGGAGAGAGTCAGGTCAGTTTCGTATTCTGTAATGTTGCGGGTTGTTGTGTTTTCTCGTGATGCATTTGTCAATGTACAATAGATAATAATAATAATAATGCGAAAAAGTCGGAATTATTAACTTTGAAATATTTTGAAAAAAATTCACTGAAGAGAGAGAAATGTAAGTGAATAAATTGTTTTATTTAAATAGAACTTAGAAAGAATTTTATAAAATACTATGATAGTTAGCAGAGAAGAGCTTATTTTGTTATTTTTATAATTATTTACATGGTAAAAGATGATGTAAAGCAGTAAGTCACTAGAACAAACGTGACATAGCTTGGTGTAGAGGGGTGCTAAGGGCTGACCTTGCTTGATTTACTGATTTATTGCTTTAAGGTACGTAAAAATATATGTTTTTAATATAAAAATTTCATAAAATTTCCTTAGTAAAAGTTAATTTTAAAACTTAATAGTTATAAATTTATAAACAAAAAGTATTAACAGGTAATGAATTAAATTCTTTGTTCAAAGATTATGATTGATTTATTATAGAAGGTTTTAAAGAACTTTGAAAATAATTTTTAGTTTATATTTGAATGATTAATATAAATGTACGTGTTTAATTAAAACATAAAATGTTTTTAATAATTATATGTTGATATGTGGAGTGAGTGTGCGTGTGCTGTAAGTGTTTCAGGGCCAGACGGGCGGTCTCTTCATGAGTGTAAGTAAATCTGTGTGTGAGTGTAAGTTCGATTTCTGTGTGAGTGTAAAGTAAATCTGTGTGTGAGTGTAAGTAAATCTGTGTGAGTGTAGTAAATCTATGTGAGTGTAAGTAAATCTGTGTGTGAGTGTAAAGTAAATCTGTTTTGTGGTGTAAGTAAATCTGTGTGTGTGGTTGTGTGAGTGTAAGTAAATCTGTGTGAGTGTAAAGTATAATCTGCGTGTGTAGTAAATGTGAGTGTAAGTGGTAATGTAAGTGTCTAATGGGAAAAAATGTAAGTGTCATAGTGAATGTGTGGTATAGAGTGTCATAGTGAAATTGTGCGTATAAAGTGTCATAGTGAGATGTGTGTATAAGTGGTCATAGTGAATGTGTGTAATAAGTGTCATAGTGAATGTGTGTGTGTGTGTGTGTGTGGGTGTGTGTGTTGTGTGTGTTGCGTGTTCTAAATAAATAATAACAATAGCATGAAGTAAATAACACTACGTATAAAAATAAAAAAAAATAAGATAATAAATAATAATAAAATAATAAAATAATAATAAAATAATAAAATAATAATAAAAAATAAAACAGTATTAAAACAAAATAAAATAAAAAATAATGTTTTGATCTATGTATAAATAAAAATAAAATAAGATAATAAAAAATAAATATAATAAAAATAAATAAAAAATAATAATATAAAAATAAATAAAAAGTATCTAAATAATACAAAACATAATGTTAATAATATTTAAGCTGAAGTAGTAAACTGTATGTGAAAAAACAGTAAAGCAGAAAGTTACAAGCAGTAAAGCAGAAAGTAAAGCAGTAAAGCAGAAAGTTAAAGCAGTAAAGCAAGAAAGCAGAGCAGTAAAAACATGAGTTAAAGCAGTAAAAGCAGTAAAGCAAAGCCAGTAGAAGCAGTAAAACAAGGCCATACTAATCCCTAGGTGTTAGGTAATAACACCTCTATTGTTTTTACTGCTTACTGCTTTAAGGTATGTAATATGTATATGTTTTTAATAAAATTTCGTACAATTTTAATTAAAATAAAATGTTTATATATCAGAAACTCTGAATTTTTATTCTTATACATTACAAATTAAAAATAAAAAAGTATTAAAACAAAAATAAAAATAGAAATAATAAATAAAAAGTATTAAAACAAAATAAAAAATATAAAAGAAAAATAATGTTAATAAATATATGAGTTAAAGCAGTAAAGCAGAGAGTTAAAACAGTAAAGCAGAGAGTTAAAACAGTAAAGCAGAAAGTTAAAGCAGTAAAACATGAGTTAAAGCAGTAAAGCAGAAAGTTAAAACAGTAAAACATGAGTTAAAGCAGTAAAGCAGAAAGTTAAAGCAGTAAAGCAGTAAAACAAAGGCATACTAATCCCCTAGGTGTTAGGTAATAACACCTCTATTGTTTTACTGCTTTACTGCTTTAAGGTATGTAAAGTATATGTTTTTAATAAAATTTCGTACAATTTTATTAAAATAAAATGTTTATATATCAGACACTCTGAATTTTTTTTTCTTCTTACATACAATTTTTAAAAATTTATAAATTAAAACGTATTAAGAAACAGTATTAAGTAAAAAATAATGGTTAATAATATGTGTTAAATAATAGGTCTGGAATGAGTTACAGAGTTTTAGGATCTCGAAAATGTTTTTAATAAAAAATGTTTAAGTATGGAAATAAAAATGAATGACTCCATAGTATATTTGAAAAAGAAATTCTTTGAAATGTTTAGTATGAAATAAAAATTAATGACTTATAGTATATATATTTTTCATTCGCCGCGGGAATATTGCGCTGCGGGGCGCACGCGGGGGTACGCGAAAATTGCGCCTGCCGGGCGCACGCGGCGTTGCGGGGAATATTGCGCCTGCGGGGCCGCACGCGGCGGCGGGAAACGCGACGGGCTCCGCACCTGCGGGTGCGGGTTGTCAGCCTTCACGAGCGGAGGGCGCACACTGCGCCCTGGTGGTTAGCTTATGAACTAAGGGAAAGCCATTAATATTAACTCTGTTCTTGGTGTGTAGAGATGAGCCATCAAAGGTGATTTTCATCAAAGATGAATCATCAATATAGATGGTATCAAAGATGACGTCATCCAAGATGAGTTCATCAAAAGATGAACCTTTCAAAGTTGAGGCATTCAAATGTTGAGGCATTAATGCTGAGGCATCAATGCTGAGGCATTAATGCTGAAGCATCAAAATAATTTTTTAAATGCTGAGGCATCATTGCTGAGGCATTAATGCTGAAGGCGTCAAAATGTGGTGTGTGTGTAAGTGTAGTGTACTGTGTGATGGTGTGAAGTGTAAGTGTTATGGTTTAATGTAAGTGCTATGGATAGTGTAAGCGCTTATAAGTGTTAGAAAAAGCCTAACTTCCATAGTAGGAAGCATCCTATTGCAGGTTGTAATTATAGTCACCAGATTCGATTCTCATTACCTTATTACGCTATGGGGTTAGTAACACCCATTTTATTAGGGGCTATTCGGTGGTTTCTGGGTGGGAGGTGTGTAGAAAAAGGCTTGAATAAAAGATGGCACTCAGTTGAACTATGTGGCATCACTTGCACTAATGTTGGCACTCACTTGTGTGCAGCTTCATCTGGCATGGCACTTGGCACTCATTGGCACTTGCTTGGCACGCACTTGGCACTCACCTGGCAACTCACCTGGCACTCATGGTCTATGATACTTCATGTAGAGACACTAAATAGAACGATCACAGATGAGTCTTGTACGCCGTGGGTTTTTAGATTGTGGTGGAACCATCAAATGTGAGCATCAAGTAGCGGGTGGTCAATAGAGTATTTTACTCTCATTGGGTCTAATGGGTAAGGTCAATATGGCTAAATATTCTATTGGTGCAATGTTACAAGGCAAAGACATCAAAAACGCTAAGTCCCTAGGAAGGACAATGAAATTATCCGTGGGTCCGCCCAAGTTAAAGAGTAGAATTTGTTTTTGTGAAACCAATCGGTATATGGGCAAGGTAGAAAAGCCGAAATATCATGGTCAAACAAGTAAAGTGAGTCATCTAATATGGTAGAAATTTAGGGCTTAAGTCACGCTAAAGGAATGATTAGAAAGATATTCAAGCGCGTGTGTAGTGGTTTTGTGGGTCCAAAATTGAATCACCGCAGTGGATATCCAAGGGTTGATACGAAAAATTAGGTGTGGGTCAAAATTGACCGCTTTCAGGGAGACCAAAGGGTAGGGCTTTTTGTGGGTTGCAAAAATTTAGCCGGTGTGGGCGAAGAGAGTTTGAGCGGCCATGGAAGACCAAAGGGTAGCCAAAATTACCGGGGTCAAAATTGACACCATGGTAGAGACCAATGGTTAGACCAAAATTTGACCTGTTTTGTGGGCAAAATTGACACCATGGTATCTGGCAAGGTTGGTCAAACACAGGGTAAAGACATGATCAAAATATAGTGGGCTGAGGTGAGGCCCTGAAAGGAAGATCGTAAAATAATTGTTACTGGTGTGAGTGGCAAATTGGCCACGGTCGAAAAAAAATAGGGGGCCGTAAATAGGGGGGTAATACGTACAACGGTTTGCTGACGCAACCGTTTGGCGCAAACCCTTCTTCGAAGGGGTTGCAAGAAAATTAGGGTTGGGGCTTAAAAATTTAGGTTCTCAAAAAAATTAGGGTTCTCAAATTAGGGTTCTGCAAAATATATCCGGTGCGTGCTGAGAGATTTGTCTGTGCGTTGGGATGTTTGCTTTCAAGATGAGAAGTGCGCCTGTTGGGGTGGTGTCTGCGCAAAAACGTGGGTGTCTGTGCTCAAAAACTCTGCGGGTTTTTCAAAAATAACCGTTGGGGGGGGGCCAATGGTTATATATATATATCTCTCTATATATATCAAAGGGTTGGTCGAAAAAAACGTAAAAGGCCAAAAAGGTAAGGCCCAAAAAGGCAAGTGTCAGGGTTAATATAGTTTTGAGGCTTCCGAAATAATAAAGGTGTCAATCCCCAAAGATAGGGTGAAAGGGGTTTCAAAAAGAGGTTTCTAAATAGTCAGGGTAAGAAAATGTGGGCCACTCAAAAAAAGTCAAGGTACGGGATGAAAATCGGTACCGTTGTTCTAAAGCATGTGGTATGCGTGGTGGGTTCTCTCTGAGCTGAAGTGAAAGCCCTTCTACTATCGGTTGTGTCTTCGGTTTGCCCGTTTTTTGTGTTTGGAGGGTACCTGAAGACGAGTTAGTCTCGACGCTCTACCACTGGTGAGCCATCCTCTAAGCCCAAAAAGTTAGATTCCAGTTGAACAGCTTTGAGCGGAAGTAGCGAGTCGTCTCTCCGGTACATAGGTGCCGTTATCTTGACCATGTGTCGGTGGTTGTCATTACACTGTCCTTCGCCCTCGTCTTCGTGTCTTAAGGTATGCGTGGCTGTGGGTTCGATCTTTCCAGGAGAGGAGGCATCTTTACCTTCCCGTATAGTTCTTTTGTTAGTGAGTGGTGTGTTTAAAGGGAGAATTAATGTTATATATAGTCATAATGTTGTGAGCTTTTCTCTTCTTTACGAAGGTTAGACTTGTAATTCAAAAAGTCCTAGTTCCCTGCCTATTTTTGGTTTGTGAAAAAATCATTAATCATTACTTTAACAGCCATGCAGGCGCTGGTAGATGTATGATTGAGAATAGTTACATCTAGAGTTATTGTGTTGGAGTGGTAAATAGAGATTTATTGTGGTTGGTGTCCGTGATCTGAGGATATTTGTGATTTCTATATATATATATATACTTGTGTTTCATCTTTGTACTGGTGCGTGTGTGAGAAGAGTTCTCTGAAAACTCGCGGCTCTCTTCGTTCTTGTGGATCTACATATATAGATTATATCGATGTTTTATGTTATAGTGATAGTTATATGTTTATGTATGTTAGTTTATAGTAGTTTGTGGCGGTATATTGGGTTAGGCGGTGAGGCCTGATAATATATATATACTGGTGTGTGTGTGTGTGTGATTTAGTTTTGGTTATAATATATATAATATATATATATATATATATATATATATATATATATATATATATATATTATAAATACATATACACAGACATAAAATAGATAGATAATAGATAGATAGATAGATAGATAGTAGATAGATAGATAGATTAAGATAGATAGGACGTACGATTAGGATAATATAGGATAGGTTAGTAATATGATTACTAAATATTAGGGGGATGAGAGAGAGAAGAGAGAGAGAGAGAGAGAGAGAGAGAGAGAGAGAGAGCGAGGAGAGAGCGATGAGAGAGAGAGAGAGAGAGATTATTTCAAAATTCTTTCTCACATTTGCAAAATTTATTCGTACATTTTTTCGACGGGAGTGAGCGATAAAATTTCGTTACCGTAGATTTTGGATTATCTGTTTGTTCCAATCAGCAAGGTAAGATGCCCCGGCCTGGCCCAAATATAATTTTATATGAAAAATGAAAATATATGTACGCCCATAGCTTAGAATTTTACTCTTAAGAACAGAGTAGGAAGGAAAATTTCCAAAATAATTAATTTTTGTAATTTCTAAGTTAGTAATGTACTTGGTTTTTTCCTACTTCAACTTATTTTATAATCAGTTTTCTTTTTCATTTCCATATGTACATTATATTTCGTAATAATTAGTTAACTTACCAGGTATATTTATTTTATTAAAAAGACTCAAATAAAAGTGGAGTGTGTGGTAAGGTGATAACCTACCACGGCCTATGTGTCTCTGGTGCATGTTTAAGTCCCTGATATATTATATATATATGATGTATTTATATATATATATAGTATTATGGTAGTAATAGTTGTATCGTTTTAATATGAGCCTCATAATGTTGGTATATATATATTATATATATATATATATATATATATTATATATATATATATATAGTATATATAGTATATATATTATATATATATATATATATGTGTGATTGAGTTAGTTTAGACTCTGGGTTGAAGTTTTGGTGTGTGTTGGTTGATTGTTGGGTTGAATTTTAGTGGGATAACCAAACATGGTCAAATTGGTGTTCCTTGGCTTCCCTGTAGTGGGACAGAAAATCATTTTGCATTTACTCAATGTCTAGGGGGCCCAACTTTAGTTTTTTTTAAAAGGGTTTTGACATTGTTTTTTACTATTTTTAAGTTATGAATTTTATATGCTTTGTTCTTCAAAATTTGGTTTTAATACTAATTGAGAGCTATTTCTGTCTCATTTCAGATTCCAGACTATTCGACGTTTGAGATTAGTCCTGTGGGTGCAGTGTTTATTACTATTATTGCAAGACGTATCATGGCATGTGAAACAAGGCATAAAGACAGGCATGCAATATTCGGTTATCCACAACCACTTGTCGAAAATCAGCTACCACTGCAGCTGAGGATGTTTTTAGAGCCTACAAGTTCCATCAAGTAGTCAACCAAGATGCCAGTGTTACTCATCTAGCAAAGTTAGTGGCAACAGAAGTTAAAGGCATATACATATAAAGCAGGCTTCGCGCAGGTTGGTGACTAATGGTTGAGAATTGTGAATTGTGTGTTATAATGTGAAAGTGATTAAGAACTGAGTATAGTGTTAGATGCGATATGTCTGATTTGATGAAATATTCAAGAAGTAAACAATCAGACAATCTTCTCTAACATATCAAGATAAAATAATCATTTTCTCGTCTCTTCGACATTGCGTGCGTGCAAGTTGTTCATTTAATGGTATGTGTGTGGAGATCGTTATATTCATAGTGTGTGTCAAGTTGTCGGCCAGATTGGATGTAAATAACCCTTGGTATTGGTTGCTATGGGTGTCTAGTAGTTGTTTGGGCTGATCAAAACACGTTCCAAGACGCATAAAATGGAAAAAGGTGGACAAGGAAAGAAACAGAGAAAAACATGAAACTTTAGGAAAGGAAAAGGAAACGGTTGACATTTGAAACGTAAGATGAGACACAAAAGATTAACGCAAAAATGTGTAAGTTTCAGTTGAATTTATAGGCAGTGGAGAGTGGATGTGCTGAGGGAAGATATCATTTTCCTTAGAAATCAGAAGAAAAATGGAAGAATGTCCACCCTCAAAATAGACAACCAGTATCTCTGATGTGTAAAGCATTGAGAGGAACAATGTGAAAGCAATAGAAGATCATGTCTCATAGTTAATGGCTGCCCTCAAGGACCTCGGACTTCTGTCACCAAAAAACGTTGTTGATCCAAGTAAGTTACAAAGCCAAAGAAAATACTGGAAGCAACAGTCTATATGAGGAGCATTTGCCTGCAACACGAGAGGTATGGGTCTGCATTGTTTTTCGAGTGTGATAATAAATAGATGAATACACTGTGTCGAGTACTGAGAGGTTGCGTTAGAAATAGTTAGAGAGGAGAACATTACGTGCTAGTGTCATTTCCAGATGCATGTTACATTTGGTTTCGATCACGTTTAGTCCTAACTCAGGAAGATCTCGAGATGGATTTGCCATGCAATGGAAATTCTGGTTTAGATGTTATATTGCTGATACGGAGAGTCTTACGACGGAGAACTTTAAGAGTATCGTGGGGGTGTGTTCTAGTGGGATTTTGCCGGATGGAACTCCATGTGAATACGGTAAAACAAGATATGGACAGATATTGCACAACCGTTGTTAGGGTTTTACATGTCTTAAAAGGTAATGTCGGCGTCAATGGGCTCATTAGTGCATGTTGCAGTTGTATATGAACCTCGTCCCACGTCATGGAAGTTTTTAGTGTTGTGGATGGGAATGTTACAGACTGGCCTCCAGTGGTCGTGCACATGAAGGAACTATAACCAAACTGCTCTCATTTGATCCTCAGACCAAACCCATCTTTAATTTTCAACCAATTCCAGGCTTCTGTAGTTGATGTCCTGAAACAGGGGTTATTTGTGAAATAGGATCTAAAGTTCTGAACCAGCTGTATTTCTGAAAAATTCTGTTGATTATTCAGCAAGGGGTTACTATTAGCCAGATTCATAATAAGAATTGCGGTATTTTGAAAGAACTGCAAACAGCCGGGTTGCCTTAAGCCCCAAATGCAAGGTGCTGACTAAACGATAACAGACTGCTTCGCGATTGTACTTGTTTCAAGCAGAAAATGTCCGCATCTGTGATCTGAGGCATTGTGGTACGATTCGTACTGTAACTTCTATGCCCCCATTATGCGTTCCTATTATCGCTCCCATATCCCTTCTGTCAAGATGGTGCCAAGAATTTTCACTTTATGGTATCACAGTATCGATTAAAAAACTTTAATCTGATGGATCAGAACATCAATTTCTCCAGTGCTTCTAAACAACTCCTATTTTTGTCCTCCAGAAAACTTGTTGCTAGCTGGTGTTGCAGATGAGACGGGAAACAGAAGGAAGATTTTTTGTCAAACATGATTCTTCAAGCAAGAAAGAAAATTTCCTCCACCAATGTCCAAGTTCGCTGCTGGTTGATAAAAGGCAGCTTAAACGTCAACTCAAACGCACTTCCTACGCTGGAACTGTGATAGAGTCGGGTGGAGTTAGCGTGGTGTGTGTGGTCCTATTCTGGATCCTCTCCCTCCGCCGTAGCGGTTCGTCGGTGATTGATATTGTTTTATGGGAATGATTATTTTTGGTGGTTCGGTTAATCACAAATTCTTCCTACCAAAAGTAATCCCGTTCATCTCTGTTTTGTGATGTTGAAAGAAATGTAAAGATGTTTCTCGCTGTTTCTAGTATGGGTGTCGTTGGTCATACTTCTCGACATGGTGCAATACCACAAACCAAACATTCTCGAATCGAAATACCTTCATGGCCGCAATAACTAGTCTGAACTGGTCAACGGCACCATTTTATTTATCTTATTGTGTTTTATCATGTAAGAATGTAAGGATATTAAAGCTATACTCGTTAATCTTGGCTTATATATATATATTATATTTTTGTTTTTAAAATAAAAAGATTCAAGGTAAAGTTGGGGTATGAAAACAACTCGTTATTTTGCATACCTTTTAACAACATTTCAATCTCTCTTAAATTTTGGAAACCAAAATAAAGTTGTTTCAAATCTGCACTACAACTTTTGTATGTTTTCAAACCCTGCTCTTAATATATTAGTATATTATAGTTATATATATATATATATAATAGTATATTTTGAGTAAGTTATATATATTATACTTATATTAGGTATATATATTTTATATATATATTTATATATGTGTATATATAGGTATATATAGATATATATATATATAGGTAGGAGTTATGGTTGGGAGTTGGTATTTATTTTTGTTAGCTATGGAGGGTGAGGTGATTGTTTTGTTATGTTGTGTGATTATTTATCGTTTTGGTTTATATATGTATATATATAGTATATATTATATATATCATATATATATATATATAATATATATATAGTAATATAATATATAATATTATGTATATATATAATATAATTTATATATATATATATATGTTATAATAATATATATATAATATATAATATATAATATATATTATAGTATATATATATATAGTATGGGTAATAAATATGTAGTTTGCAGGCATATATAGATATGTTATAAGTGATATGTAGTATACTATAATCAGTGATACATATATAAATATATATATATATTAATATATAGTAATAATATATATTATATATATATATATATATATATATTATATATTAATTATACATATATAATATATATATAGTATATTGTATATATATATATATATATAAGTATATAGTATATATATAATATTATCTATATTATATTATATATATATATTACCTATATATATATATAATATATTAGATATAAAAATTGCATATTAATCGCAATTAGAGAGATGTAAATAAAGAAAGAAAATATAGGGAAGAATAAAGAATTACTGCCTTCTCTGGGATTGACACCCCCGCCTGTTTACGAATGAGGACAACATACCCGATGCTATACAACTGAGGCTATCTTCCAAACAATAAAAAGTATGATTCAAGATAACAGGCTATAAGCAACCCGGGACCTCGATTGCTTTAATAGCTGTTCTTGAATCCAATTTTTGGGTGGGAGGATAGCTCAGTTGTATAGCATATCGGGGTATATTGTATCTCTCATGTTCCGCAACAGGGGTGGTTCATTCCCAATGAGAGGCAGTAATTTTCTTTATCTGCGCGCGCCATAGAGTTGATGGTTCTCAAATATAGTTTGTTATTATTTAGTGTTTTTATATGCGGTGTTTATTTTATTTAGTATTGGGATTGTTAGTGAGTAGGCTTGTTATATAATAGATAGTAGGTTATCTTATTATGTATATTCGTCAGATTGTTTTTGTTATGCTTATGTGAGTTGTTGCTTATTTGTTATGCTTATGTGAGTTATGCTTATTGTTATGCTTATGTGATTGGCTGTGGGTTATTTAATTTAGTGAGTAGGTGTTAGTATTGAGGAATTATTATATATCATATTATTTATATTAATAAATAGAGTTATATGGTGAGATTAGTGATGTATAGTAGTATATATAGTTATTAGTGGGGTTTTGTTTGTGTGTGTTGTGTTATAGTTTATGAATTATTTTATTATTATATATAATAGTTGGGGTGTATTATAATGATGTTTTGTGTTTGCTATGAGTTGTATTTGTTTATAAGTTATATATATTTTATGAACTGAGGGAGTGTCGATTGGATTTAATTAGGATTGCTGTTGTGTGTTTTCTCAGGTATTGAGTTGGTCTGTTTTGTGTCGATGGTGAAGGCGACAGTTTGCGCATTAGATCTGAATAATCTATCTGAGTTATATATAAAGTTTATAAAATCTGATGCTTGTGAATTACTCTTACTCGTGAGATAGTTAACGTATGTCGCGATTATTGTGTGATTAATAGGTTCTTCTGGTTAGTTAAACTTTAGCTGTGCGTTGGTCTTATTTGTAAGGTATTTTCTCCCTTTGAATGACCATCAAATGGCGTGATTTTAAGCATCCTCAGTTTTCAATAATTGGCAGACTATCTTGTATTTTTATCGTTTCCTAATATTGATTCTCTTTGTTAGTGCGGTCAAGTTATTTTTTTGGATATTTGGTCTACTAAGGGTATTTTATTTGGCGCTGTTATGATGGGTCTTTTTGTGATTTGTGTGACCTGTTTTCTCATCTTATAGAATGATTCCTATATGCTGGTGTAGTGACCGTAGTGGTGTTGTTTTGAATTCGGGTAATAATTTATAAATAGTGAATATGAGTAATTTCGTGTGTCATGTGTAAGTTCGTTGTGTTATTTTCTATTTTGGTGTTACTCTGAGATAACTTTGTTGTTATCTGTTTTATTTATGAAGGTTCTGAGTGAAAAGTTAATGTTTAATTCCTTCTTTGGGACATCTCCCCACCTTAGACTTACGGATTATACAAAAAAAAAAATAATAATATAAATGAAATTTTAGAACGATGCATTGTCGTGGTGTATTCCGATTGGTAGTTTTGCGTTTAAATTATTTCTCCAAGCTTAAACTGGTTCTTGATGAAAATATTCCAGCTCAAAAAGGCTTTTTTAAGTTCTAATGAATATAGACTTTTTTGCACTATTTAATTTGACATTTAAATTATGTTATTTTTTTTGAGAGAAGAGACTGAAAATAAGAACTCCAATATATCTTTTTATTTTGATTAAGTATTTTGAAGTATGAGTTATATACTTTGGTTGAGCCAAAACTCTAAAAATCTTTTACATTTAAAACGAAAAACGTTTCGTCTTTTTTCACACTCCATGGTAAAGCGTTGGTATTATTATGATGTTGTATTTATAATTCCAAAAACTGTACTGTGTGCTACGCTGGTTATCTTTGAAAATAAAACAAATAAGATATCATCTATGTGATACCGGCAATCAAAAGTAGGGTTAAATTATTTTAAAACCCATCGCTATACCGTTAGTCTGTTTAAAAGATTTTTATAAAACAAAATTAGTAATCTAAAAAAATGAAACTGAAAGTTCTAAAATCTTTTAAAAAGTTGGTTTATCAAAGGAATTAAAAGTTAAATTATTACCTTGAAAGTTTATCAAGAATAATAATAATAGTTTCCTCCAGTGGAACATTTGCAAAAGTGATTTGAAATCAGAGCCCACCATGAAATCATTTAAAGTATCTTTTATGAATCATATCACAAAAGTCATAAAAATTTTAGAATGTTGGTTCAGGAAGAAGAGATAGAAAAGGTAATAGAATAGTTTCAAAGATTTTTAAACAGATATAAATGAGAAACAATAGGGACAAGTTAGACAGTCGATTCCATTTATCTTACACACGCTTTTGATTCCATTCCTTGGACATATACACGATTCCAACACTGAGGTGTAGTACAGATGTTGTCCCTGTTATAGAAACATATAACTGAACTACAGAATGAACTAGCTCAGAAGCCCACCTTCAAAACTCAGGGATTAATGCCATTACAGGCCTCTTACTTTCCTAACTTTAATAGATTCAGGAGCTAATTGTAACCTGATCAATATGAATCACAGATAAGGCAAAGGTCCACTCTGGAGATGAGCAGCTTTTGGTAGGAGAAGAATTGCCGGAGTCGGTACTGGGTTTAAGCGAGAAAAACAGGAGGTCAAAGAGAGCCTACCTTTCAACTGGAGAATTGCAACAGAACCAGGAGGAATATAGGCAGAGGAAAGGCCAGATTTTTTAAGTTGTTAGAGGATTTTTTGGGCAAGAGCCAGTATAGTTTGTCAGTAATGAGAACAAGGAGGTTAGCGTTCTTTCATCTAGTAAAGTCTGCTTTGCTCATCAAATAATATCAAGCCAGTAATGCCTGACCTGCACTGAGATTAGCGGTTTGAGTAAAATAAGATTTTCTTTTCTTTCCCGATAAGGACTGTCTCTATCGCTCATTAGCGCTAAACTAGGGACCGATTTAACCATGGATCTTGAGAAGAAAAATGATTTAGATTGAAGAAGGACATGAACCTGCTCATTCTCACTAGAAATTCCACACCACCCATTTTATCAGTAAAAAATAGAAGCCTTTTCAAGAGTTAAAGCACATCGCAAACGCAATGGGGTAGGAAAGGATGGAGTTTTGTGAGAAAACCTTAATATTTAAAAAATATAAGACTGTGGTCATGGCTTAACATATATTTGACAAACGATGGCATATATTTGGGAAGGAAGAGCTAGTGGGTGCATATTGTTCAAGAATAGTTCAAGAATGTGCAAGAATTCGTTGTGACAAATTCAGGAATATGAGGTGTAATATATCAGATCATAAAGAATGATTCATGATTATTGCTTCTTCCTACCTGAAATGCAGTATGAGAGGCACGACCCAAATAGTCCATCCTGTTTCTGTATTATACGAAATAACTAAATAGAGTCCTTCACATAATAACAATCATTGATTAGTTTAATAAATGATAAAAAATTTAATCAAATGGTTTTAGTATACTAATTGAAAAAATAAAACTTCGCCGCTGTCCACAGTCTGCAATAAATGAAAAATAAATATCCATCCTAAGTATTGAACATTGATTCCCGGTCGCATCTTTAGACTTATTATATTATATTATTATTATTGCATTATTATTATTATTTATTATTAATTATTATATTATTATTAATTATTATTATTATTTATTATATTATTATTAATTTATTATTATTACTATTATTATTATTATTATTATTATTATTCAATTATTTTATTATCATTATCTATTATTATTATTATTATTAATTAGTTATTTATTATTCTTATTATTATTATTATTATTAATTATTTTATTATTATTATTATTATCGTATTATTATTATTATTATTATTTTAATCTATTAATATATTATTATTATTATATTATTATTATTATTTATATTATTATTATTATTATTATTATTATATTATTATTATTATTATTATTATATTATTATTATTAATTATTATTATTATTATTATTATTATTATTATTTATTATTATTATTTTATTATTATTATTATTATTATTATTAATTATTATTATTATTTTATTATTATTATTATTATTATTATTATTATTATTATTATTATTTTTATTAATATTATTATTATTATTAATATTATTATTATTATTATTTATTATTATTATTATATATTTTATTATTATTATTAATTATTAATTATTATTATTATTATATCTATTATTAATGTGTACAGAAGCTGTTTTTCATAGTACGTTTGCCACTGTAGCCTAACTAGTATACTGGATAAGTGTTAACGTGATTGCACGTAGTTTTAACTTATATGCTTTAATCTAATTTTCTTGGCTCTGATTTCAAATTGTAAGCAGTTTTTCTGTATAATTGAACGGTTACTACATATTCTATATGCTCGTAGTGACAAAGTGGTAATTATGCCCTTTTTAATGTGTAATTTATGACCCGAATACCAATGGATATATTTGTGGTTATGCGTTGTTTTTTTATATACGGAAAATAAAATTGTATTTGTGTCATTCCAATTTATTAATATATCAAGGAAATGGAGAGTATTATTTAAAGGGTATTCTATGGTAAATTTTATTGAAGGTACTAGGTTATTTATATACGTATGAAAATCGTCTATTTTAAAGGTTTTTGGATGGACAAATAAGATATCATCTACCAAATTCTGCATAGCGTACAGACTTTATTTTGGAATGCCCATGTGTGACCAGGACAAGTCATGGGCACCTCACGTGACATGTGGAAGCTGCCGATCTACTCTAGAAGCATGGCTATGAGGTACTGGAAGAGCTATGCCTTTTACTACTCCAAGAGTCTGTAGATAGCCGAAGCACCATCATAATGACTGCTACTTTTATATGATAGATGTTACAAAGTGCAGAGAAGTAATGGAAGACGAGCTCTAACGTACCCAGACATACCATCATCATCTACAGCACCTTTCCCACAAGATGACAGCTTATGAATACCTCAATCACGAGAATATGTAAAACTATTTCTTCTCATATTACCTAACCGTATTTTATTTGATTTACATGATGTTAAGTAGTTATAACGTATTTATACTTGTAAATTCTGATCTCTTAATATCAAACAAGAGATTCGTTGACGTTCCTTTTTGGCCACTCCCCCTTTGCAGACATAAGCTGCAATGAACATTTTCAACTGAAAGTCAACATGTAGCGTAAGAAGAAATGGAAGAATCTTTGCGTACCAAAGAGCGAATCAGAAGAAGAGAGAGAGAGAGAGAGATGGAGAGAGAGAGAGAGAGAGAGAGCGAGAGAGACGAGAGAGAGAGGAGAGTCAATCAGGTAGAATCAGAAGAGAGAGAGAGAGAGAGAGAGAGAGAGAGAGAGAGAGAGAGAGAGAGAGAGAGAGAGAGAGAGAGAGAGAGAGAAAGAGAGAGAGAGAGAGAGTTCAAAAAACGAGTAGTGTAAAATGTGAGAGAAAGAATGGGATAATGGGCAAAGAGAGTGTAAGAGTGTGATGGGGGAGTTTCAAAGAGAGAGAAAAAAGATGAAGAAGAATAATAATTCAGTTCTGGGAGGTCCTATATTTTATGAACACCTTTTTCAATGCTTAGCAAAATTTCAGTTCCTTGAGTTATAGCCAATAAATTAACGAATCTTTTCTTTTATGTTATTTTTTGAACATGTCGACAGAAAAACCATATTTCCCTTTTATGGCTAAGAAAAATTTTCAGATTGAAATAAATAGATTTTCTAGTTTTTAATTTTACCGTTATTTTTGTCATGTGTTTGATTTAATGATGCTTCGCCCAAGTTTTATGCGGAAGAGCAGAAGAAAAAATATGAATTTTGGTAAAAGATTAAGATCAATAAATAGCTATGAAGATCAGTAGATATCAGCAAATATCAGTGATTAAAAAATAAAAATTGGGAAAAATGATCCAATAGATGAAGATAATATTTGCCATTATTAGTTTATTCTTTTAGGTGAATAGGATTCTTTTATTAAAAATAGAATAACAGTTTATTGAATATAAAAATTAACAGTTTAGATGTATTTAAAACTAAATTATATAAATATATATTCAAAATGTTTCACTTAATATAAAACTATTGTTCAGATGAATTTGAACAACAGTTCATGTAAATATAAAACTATATATTTTCTAATATAATTTATAGTTTATATGGTAATAAAACCATAGTTTAAGTGAATAAACCTATGGTTTAGGTCAGGGATGTCAAACATGTTGTTTGCAAACAGATTCTTAACAAAATAATTTCCTGAAGTGGTTATTGACGTTCTTACAAATTTTTTCAAACAAAATGTAAACTAAAGGAAATTTATCATTAAGAAGTAATGTAACTGTTTGAAATAACTTTTCTTCCACAATTTAATCATAAACACATTAAAATGTTGATTGCTTTTAATTGATCAGACTTTTAAATTCTACATTGACATCAGCATGTCAATCATTGCTTCAGAGTTTGATAAGTTGTTTAAAAAAAAAGGCGGTCACCATCTTCTAAGTAGAAGAAATAAAGGTTTCGTTGCAAAGAAGAAAGCTTTCAACGAAATTATATATTATATATTATATATATATATATATATATATATATATATATATATATATATATATATATATATATATATATATATTATATATTATATATATATATATATATATATATATAAAGTTATATTTTAATGCTTAAATAATAAAATAATGGTGAGGGTTAAGCAAGAGAATATATATAACTTATAATTCTTTATTAAAATAAATGATATGGCTTGCGCAAATTAGCTGTGTTCCAGGCTTCCTTTCTTATCCGAAATAAATCGGGCAATGATAATTCAATCAAAATTATTTCTTAAGTAATTAACTAAATTCTGAGACTTAAGTTAAAGTATAATCAAGTTAAAAGTGGCAATTTCAATTCTCAGAACTCTGTCTACAAAAGACAAAAAAAAATTCTCTAAACCAAATTGAAACAAAACAAGAAAATAAAGAAAAAATTGGAATAAAACTATAAAATAAAATTGAAACCAATTAAAAATAAATGTAATACTGTACATGCGTTCATTAAAAATTAAATTAGATCACACTTAAATTTGAATAAAATTGAGAGATAAAAAATGAAATTTAAAAATGAAAGTATAACATTAGTACTACTACTTATAATATAATAATAATAATAATAATAATAATAATAATAATAATAATAATAATAATAATAATAATAATAATAATAATAATAATAATAATAATAATAATAATAATAATAAATAATAATGATAATAATAATATTGTATATAATAAGTGTACAATAATAATGTTAAAAAAATGAAATTAAAGAAAAATAAAATGCACCATCCAAAAATTAATTAAGTATTAAATTTAAACACAGTATTTACCTTTTCAGATTGTATGAA